>SNQN01010173.1:0-22817 GCA_008642245.1 Bassia scoparia
AAGGTGCATTTTGTCAGAAATCCATTATGAAGAGTTGAATTAAGATTGGGTAAAAGATTTGTTGATGACGTGCTGAAGTTGCCTCTTTGCTATAAGTGGCAGCAGACTACTTTATGGTTGAAAAAAGTACAGGGATAAAAAGTTTCAGAGAGCTGTGATGTGGCCAAAAAGTGACGCCAGTAGCCCGTACTAGAGATGAGTTTCCCCATCATCTTGGAAACTCCACTAAAGAATTGCTATCCTCGGTATTGTTCAGTGTTTCCGAAAACATAGGATAGAAAAAGAGGATTATTAGGCTTTGGATGACAAGGGTATATATCGTCCATTATGAAGGTCAAGCATTGAAATATTACCGAGGAATATTTTTCAATTTGTTGAAGATTTTCTTCAAGACCATAAGAAAATATTATGTGCAGATATATGTCATGTAAAGAACATGACTTGTGCATGATGTTCTCAAACGTTGTCTTCAGTTAGTAGTAATATTGATAGTTCGTCATCTTTCAATTTCTACTTGAGTGAGTTTGTGAAATATTATTCTTCCGAAAATACTCATATTCGTTCACTTCTTCCATTTAATAGCGAATATCATTGTCAGTCTTCAGTGGATAATTTAATAAAAAGTATAAAGTGTTTAAGGGTCTTGTGTCTGAGTGATAAAAAAATAAAACATTTGTCGAACTTTATAGGGAAATTATTGTATTTAAGATATTTAGATCTCTCAAATATTTATCTTATGGAAGTACTTCCTGAGTCAATTGCAAAATTATATAATCTTCAAACTTTGATATTAAGTGGTTGCAAAATTTTGAAAAAGTTTCCAAAGGATTTTTGTAGATTGGTTAAACTTAGGGTCTTAGATATAGAAGATTGTTATGAGTTGAGGTGGATGATGCTTAGGGGAAAGGGAAAAGGTAATATAAGGGTAAGATGACTTGTCTTCACACACTGAAAGGTGTTTACAATGTGGGTGGAAAAGGGAGGTGTAATAGCTTGAAGCAATGGTTAGATGGATTGGAATATGTCAGGTCTCTTATATATCTCAAGGATAAATTTCAAATCACTATGCATTGGCCAGAGAAAAATGCAAAGAATGATGWTAAGGAAGACAAGTTAAAGGAAGGCTTATACTTTAATAGTTTGGAACATCTCGACGACATTGTGTTTCATTTCGTTGAAAGCGGAGYAATGAAAGATGAGGGAATAAGAATGAAAGTGATGGAAGCTCTACAACCACATTTCAATCTAAAGAGGTTAGAAGTGTTGGGATACAATGGTGAGAAAATGCCTGATTGGTTAACCTTTCTAACATGTCTTGCGGACCTTCATTTTAAAGACTGTAATGAGTTGAAGTACTTGTCATGCTTGGGTAACTTTTCGTAATCTTAAATCCCACCATCTTGAAATGTTGTCAGAATTGGAGTACATTAAAATAGAAGAAGATATTTGGAATATTGCTCAGAAACAAGATAGTCAATGGGTGAAATGAGTGCATCATCTTTATCTCAAAGGAAGAACTTGGAAAAGGTTCCATTGTCCTGCTAATGCTAGTTGGACATGGAAGCAGATTTGGTATGTCAAAGACTTGCTGAAGCAAGGTTATGATGGTGACAATTGGAAACCTAATGTTGTTGGTTACACAATTGCWAGTGGCTACGACTGGCTTAGATCACATTATTATCGGTTGGTTGATTGGAGAAATTGGGTTTGGAACAGAGCTAATATATGTCGACACAGTTTCATTTGTTGGATAATGTTATGGGGAAGAGTAAGAGTTAGAGCAAGACTGTTTGATCTGAATCTAGTTCAAAGTGGTTTGTGTCCTCTATGTAATGAGGAGAATGAGAATATTCGTCATTTATTCTTTAATTGTAAATACAGTCAAGCATGTTGTCAGTTATTGGAAGCTAGACTGCAGTTCTCTTTGTCTCTTGGGACTTTACATGATGTTGTGCAGAAAGTTCAAGGCACTGCAGGTAAGGATAAAAGGAAGATACTTTGGTGCTGTTATGCTGCTTTGGTGTATCATATCAAGGAGCAAAGGAACCAAGKTGTTTGGTCTTATCAGTTACACCATCCTAGTTCTGTTGTTAATGCAATTTGTAGGGAAGTTTATCATAGATGTAATTATGTCCTAGCTAGGAAACTTTCTGCTTGTAAAAAGGCATGGTTGAGGTCATTGATGCTTGGTGTTTACACCAGTGCTGCAAATGATAAGATTGGCTCCRTGAACCCTTCATAGAAGGTGGCAGGTTGTTCATTCATGATGCCTTTACAATTGTTTGTTGCTTTCCTTTGTTGGTTCCTTGTAACCATTGTAAACTGTTTGGTTGCCTCGAGCTCTATAAAAATTCTTTTACCTTTTCCAAAAAAATACACCGTATTAACCACCACAAACCACCCCAACGAGGCATCCCAATTGCAAAATCACCTCACTTTGTTGTTCCACATCCAAAACCACCCAACACCCACACAAAACAACTCAACCACCCAAACCTCGTCACACTTAGTTTTAGATTTTTTCAGCTATCCATCTTTTTTTGGACATTATTTCCTCAGAAAAGTGTAGATATCAGAAAAATACATGAAATAGGCTCCAAGAATCATGCTGATTTGGAGTTTTTCAATTAGTTATGGCTTCTGCAAGTTTGAGATCTGAAAGTGGTAGTGATTCGCCAAAAAAACATAACAAAAGTGGGTAGTTGTTGATAATTTGCCTTTTGTTAATAAGTGACCGAGTTCACTATTTTGTTACTAACGTTTTTCAACAATCGTAAAATCATGGGTGATAAAAACATATTGTGGCACAAAAAAAAATTTGGTTAAGCCATTAATTTGCTAAGAATTACTATAAACAATTTATTCATTAGTTTAAGGTGCTTTAAAAAGAATTTTATGACATTAAGTAATACAATAATGAATTTCTTAATATTGATTAGAATACATGTAAAAAATACATATGCATGCATCGCGTGCTCAAAATGCTAGTTTTAAAAGTATTGATGGATTTGAGGGTATAAGGGAAAACACAATCTATATATGATTAATCTAGGATATTAATGTAAAAGCACAATATAATTAAACAAGGGTAAAATTGTAAAACTCATTCTAATAAATCAGACATAAATGTAAATTTAGTCTATTAATGATAGTTAAATTTGTAATTTACCCTCATATATAACAAGGAAAATATGTAATTTATATTTTCGTATTGAGACGCATATGTGTAATACGAAATACATACTAAAAATAGAATTTGTATTTTAAAAATCATGTATTTGGAAATAATGCATAAATATATGTATTTCATACAGTTGTTATAAATACATACACTTTATACAGTTGACTATACAATGCTGAGTCATCAGTTTCAAGCGATTGAATGGCTGATGGAAGAGCATTACACTCTCTTTATTTTATTTTATTATTTTTTTGCGAAAGCCATAGTATATTCCACAAAAATATTGTTTATAAAAGCATCGTTGTAGAATATAATACTTACCAAAGTTCGACGTTACAAATAGAAACCCAGCATATCATCAACATCTTTAAAGGATCGCTAATAATATACTGCAATCCTATTAAGTTTGTTCTAAGTTCAAACTTACCTTACACTAACACTGAATCATGGGTTATTACGCTACCACCTCCCAATGATGAAAGGAATTGAGAATCATAAGACGTTAATTCAATACCATATTACAACTACAATCACTGACCTTAACTCCGTCAAGCAAAGACTCACGATCTCTTGCATCGAACCGTCATCATTCCAAGGATGCACCCCCTTTCTTTTAATCCCTCCAATTCCATTGCAACTTCCTTCATGGTTGTCTCTCTTCTCCTTTTAACCATTAAGCACCATTTCGCTAGATTAGCACTTGTTGTATGTCTTCCATCGTTCCCTCACTCACTATGTATCTGTCTAGAATGTGAACAACCTTCCTCTTTCATGCTTAAGAAGAAGTGCATAGCAAGACATTTCTCATTTCAGGCCTTAGATTAGAAATTGCCTTTTGCCTTGTCAATAGCTCCACCAAGACAACACACGAAACTATAAATCACTTTTTCGCGTTAACTCACTTGTCTGCATGTATTCGGGATCCAAATAACCTCGTTGTTCTTAGCATCCAATGTAGCAAATTGCTCTGATCTGGGGGAATCACACCTTGAAGCTCAAAGTCTGTTACCTTTGCAGTGTGTAACTTTCATCCAAGGAATATTTCATCGACTTCATATCTCTATGGACTATTGGAGTTGAGATAAGAGTTAGTGTACGATATGACAACACTTGCAACTGTTTTTATGATTGCAATTTCATGCGCATATTCACTTGAAGGATCTTTTACTCATCATTTAAATGTCAATAAAAGACCATTGTTGAATGAATTCGTACACCAACAATGGTACTTCAACTTCTAAACAACATCCTAGCAACTTCACCACATATTTGTTCTTGATTTGAGATAAAACTAGAACCTCATTAATGATATGTCAACTGATTGGGACCATCCTTAAGAGATTTTTTTATGCACAACTTGATTTGTCTGCAAGATTCCCTTGATAAACATGCCAAAACCTCTCTTCCAAATTATATTTTCGTCACAATAATTGTTGCTTGCCTTTTCAAGATCTTGTGCAGTAAAAATCTTCAGTGTATCACCACGTCGACTAGAGATCTTCATGTAAAATCAAACCCCATTTTGTTGAAAGAAACTTGTCTCGCATTTTTTGTAGTTTTCTTTCTCCGTGTTTCCAATGCAAGAAAAACCCAACTAGCAACAATATTATAATGCTGCCACCAATACCTACAAGATGGATAAAAAGTGTCAAATAATTACTTGTTTATGCATTTAAACAAAGCTTTAATTTCATAATTAACCTATTACTAGCAATTCTCCAAATCCCCTGTTCTAGGATATATAAAGTGTACTTGCAAAAATTATCTAACCTGCAGTGGCCAAGACAGGTACGAGCCAAGGCTTCGCATTAGAAATGCAACGATCCGATGCGGTTCCATTCTCTTATACACATCTAGATTCTCCAAATCCCCTGTTCTAGGATATATAAAGTGTACTTGCAAAAATTATCTAACCCTGTCTCTTATACACATCTAGATGTGTATAAGAGACAGACCTATTACTAGCAATTCTCCAAATCCCCTGTTCTAGGATATATAAAGTGTACTTGCAAAAATTATCTAACCTGCAGTGGCCAAGACAGGTACGAGCCAAGGCTTCGCATTGGAAATGCAACGATCCGATACGGTCCCATTCCCACGGAACCCCTTTGGACATCGACACTCATACCCTCCAATAGTGTTTGTGCAATACTCTGGTTTCTGGCAATTGTTCCCGTTCTTGCACTCATCTATGTCTGTTAAAAAAATCCATTGAATGATAAACTTCAAACATTTAGTATAACCTTACTAGATTCACAATAACAAGTTATGAATATCGATAATACAGCATGAATATCGATATTAAACGAAATAATGAACAAAAAAAAAAAAGTGGAGAAAAAATTCATTATTACCTTTGCAACCATGAGGAAGGTAAGGGTTACCGGAAAAACCAGGTTTGCACTTGCAGCGATATCCCAATTTAGACTCCTGATCCTCGCACTCTGCATTTTCTTTGCACAAGCAGCTTCCATCTGCTTTCGCCACGGAGCAACTCTTTTTTCCAATTACCCAATCATATACTACTGGAAACCCGATTACCTTTGAGGTTCGATTTATATCGGCAAGCCTCAAACTCAAATCCCTTTTATTAAATTTGAAGGCGTCTTTAGCTACTGTATAGGCGATGCTACATGGGTTAAAGCCATCAACTAACTTATGGGCGTTAATACTGCTGGCTTTAACGATGATATTTTTAACTCCACTGGGAATTGAAGTCTGGCAACATCCGACCCCGGAACATTCTCCATCGGTGACATCTGCTAGTTGAGAGCATGTTGTCATGCAGCCTGTAGAGTAGTTCATGCCATTTCTAATCCCAGAAAACCAAGCAAACGTGTCACATCCTATGGCAACAAGCACATTTTTTGTGCTTGAAAATGTAAACGATGCCAGGTTAAGACGGCTGTTCGACCCATGACTATACCCGGTTTGGTTGAAACATATGTAAGAAATATCAAAAGTACTACGGATTTCACTCTCGCTTACTGAAATGTTCAGTATATCCACATTTTTACCCAAATATGGAGTTGGAGAACTAGTATTATGATCACAATGGACTTTAAAGGAGGAATAACTTTGATTCTTTTCTATGAAGTAACAGCCGTCTTCAATGCCAAACGGATATGGAATGCTAACGCTTCCGCACCTATCTGTACAATTAGAGGCAATTACTTGGGGCGATTCTGATGGGGTTGTGTCGTCTCCTTTGATGAGCGGTATGATCGCCCAACACAGGACAACTATGATTCTAAGAAGCATGAGACTACTTGTATAGTAGCTCATGTTTTCASAGAATTAAGCTCACAATTTGAGGATCTTTGTTACAGCAACAAATTTTTGAGAAAATGATACTGTATGATAATTTGAGGATGCACGTACAATACTATGTATTGGTTCTGATTCAGAAGGAGTCTATCAGCTTATATATATATATAAGGATGGAATGAGCACTAACTTTGAATATTATTACTCGTTTAATTTGTCTCAACTCTCCTATAGTCCTATGATATATTGTACTCATCTTGTTCCATATTGACCAATAACTTTGAATATTATTAGTCGTTTAATTTGTCTCAAGTCTCAACTCACCTATAGTCCTATGATACATTGTACTCATCCTGTTCCATATTGTTTTGTACTCCTTCCGTATCGCAAAAATTATAACACTTTCTAAGGGCATTCACAATAGTTCAAACACATTAACCTTAGACTAACTCCTCCCATAACAAACCCCTTGCCAACAATAGTTCAAACATTTTAGGACCATTATATATCCATATTTTATAAAAAGAAAAAGAAAAATAAAGTAAACAATAATTTTTTCCTAATTTCGTTTTATTTATCGTTTTATTTACACCTCATATATATCCCACTTAAATTCCATATCACCCATACAAATCCATCTCAACATTCAAACCCCACCAACTTTCCCTACAATAAGAGGTTTGTCATTCAAACCTTACACATCACCTACAAACCCCATGACAAACCCCTTATTGTAAATGCCATAAAAATGATTGTAACATAATAATTGCAACACTTATCCTTGTTTCTATTTTTGGTAATGTTTTCATACCAATTTTACAAAAAATATTCTTACTAATTTTCCTTACAATTCACTTAACCACATGGTGCAAATAATTTGTTGGGACCACTAGTACAAATAATTTGTCCTTACATAGTTTCCCTCCAAAACTAAAGTATTAATCTACCTAATCCATCACATGCTTACACATTAAATATCATTAGTCTTATTTAGAAAGTTAACACAACTTAATACAAGTGTTGCGATTTTTTCGATACGAACGAGTACATTTTTTCCATTTGGTCGTTCCATAATTTGTGCATTATACTTTATTTTATTTTTTGGACATGCTTTTACTAGTACTATTTTTTAATGAAATGAACCTACCACTCTATTTTACTCTCCCTTACTTTCCCATTTACACATTCTCTTTCCAACCTATTTTTACTCTTTGATCCAACTTCTATTATAATAGATTATTCATATTTTTTCCCCAAATAGTAAATAAAAAAATATAGAACAGATATAGTAATTTGACTAGTATATAGAAGATTTTGTAGTTGCCAAGACTTGTTGTTTCAATAAGTTTAAATAAAAAGAAATTCAATTTAGCAAAATTTAATTGACGAAAACATCCACGGACTAAAGTACTAGAGTATGGAGTAGAGTAAAAATGAGTTAGAAGACTCAAAGGATAAAATAAAAGTATGCAGTAGAGTAACACCAGCTAATACGTTGCGTTTAACCGTTTACTCTAGTCAATGTCGAAGAATCTTGGCAATATCGTTGGCCCAAGATACTCGAAATGACAAAACTGGAGTAATTGACGAGGATCATACACACAGTATATGTTTGGTTATATTAATTCATTTGATTAATGCAAAGTGTTTTTGTTCAATTCATTTCGATGGCACCATGAAATGAACACGAAAGCTCCCATTGTCCTTTAATTTGACACGTTCTGGTGGACCATAGAAGACCTTGACGCAGTCTCGCAGTCTCAGTCTCGAAGCCTCGCGGTTTATTTGTCTTATGCTTACACATGGGAAATTGATATGAACCTTTGTCTTAATTATTTTAGATACTTCAAAAGACAAAAAAAAAAATATTTAGAAATTCTTGGGTATATCCAATGCACATAGTATCATATTGTGTCCCGAATATATATAGTAAACATTTTACATTAACATAGTGATTTGACTATCATATATATTGTAAACAATTATTTAATATATATTAAACTGTAGGATTTTTTTTTTTTTTTTTTGCTAAAACAACCTTTCAAAATCAAAAATTGCAAAAAAAAAAAAAAACCTTTTAAAACGAATCTTGCGAAAACAAACCAAAATGAAAAAATTATAATAAAAAACATGTTGATGTCATTAAAGGGTTCGACTGATGTTTAGCCCATTGACCCACTATAACTCCATTTTCCTCCCATTCAACCCATTACTTCACGTCTAAAAATCACTCAAACTTCTTAGTGACACAACAGGTTTTTTATTACATTTTTTTTTGTTTTTGGTTTGTTTTCGCAAGAATCGTTTTGAAAGTTTTGTTTTCGCAATTTTTTGATTTTAAAAGGTTTTTTTTGACAAAAAAACTCTAAAATTTATTGTATAATCGTTGCAGTTTTTAACGTATAATGCCCCTATATTTTCATATAATCATTTTCAAATGACATATAGTGACTTTATTTTTAGTGTAAAATAACTTAGGCTGTGTTTAGGTCGTCGTCTGAATTTTTCTAAACGGATTTGAACTTTTCTGATCTCATTTAAATTTTTTTGATCTAATTTGAAATTTTCTGATCTAATCTGAAATTTTCTGGTTGGTCTCATATGATCTGAATTTTTCTAATCTGGTCTGAATTGAATTATTATTATTATTATTATTATTATTATTATTATTATTATTATTATTATATTATTATTATTATTATGATTATTATTATTTTTCTAACCAAAACGTGTTAAGCTTTACAAGCAACAAACGACAAATAAATTACAAGAAGTTGGAGGGGAGTTGAGATACAATCTAGGCCCCCACTCCTCTAGCAATCGCAAAACCTATTCTGCCAAAGATGTGAGCAGCAGCACGTAAGCCGATGTCCTGAGCCCTGGAGTAAGCCTGAATCCGCTTCAGAAGCTCAACCGCTCCCTTATCCAATTCCCCCAAAGAAGAGAATGAAAAAGGAAGAAAGTCGTAGCCAATGTCCCGGCACCGCGCTGCATACTTGTCCCGCTTCCGTTGAGCCGCCACTGCAACAACCCCACCAGGAACAAAGTGTGACAACCCAAATTGCACACATCTAGACCGCTATCCCAAGAATAGAGTAAGACATCCGCAGGTCGAAGAGCACCGTCGCCCGCGCTAGTCAGCCGAACATTTACCTCCTTACGAGTGGAAATCCCTGAGCGATAACAGACATCAAGAAGAGTGTCGTGGACAACATTGTGCCGATGCTTAATACCAATGATACCAGCACAAGACACAGCATGATCCCCATAGATGTCACCAACAAAGACTCGAGAGCAACCAGAGCACGTCGTCGAAGCAGAGAACAACAGAACACCCAAACGATATCAAAGAATTGAACGATAAGTCCTATCGTTCATGGTCCGGCTGAGACTTGAGATCGGAACCGCCCGCAACCAAGCTGAAGAGTGATCCCCTAGTTGCGATTTCCATAAGGAAACCTGACGTGAAGATAAGGAAAAGGTGGATTCCGCACTAGATGTAACCTTCGTGAAATATATGTCTGTCAATTTCTTCATGAGTGTGGGTACAGCGATTTCACTAGGGCGACTCATAAAGTTGGTCTCCGCGGTCCTGTTGAAAAGACCGAGAGCCTCATCAAAGGCAGGTCCCGGGTCAACAACACCAGATACCCGAAGAAGCGAAGCTTGTAAACCAGAAGACTGCAAACGGGATGCAAGGAAAGCATAATGTCGAACGTCACCAGCAGAGTAAACACCCAATCCTCCATAAGCAAAAGGTAAGGTGGCAAGCCGCCATTTCCAATCCCTGAAACCAGGCCCCAAAGCAGTCACAATGCGCTCTAAAGAACCTCGAAGAGCCGCATCAAAGGATAATTGAGCCGTTTCAAAAAAAGAAGGCGGACAAGTGCGCAAAGCAAAGTAGAGTTTGGAAACTCCAGTACACGCACGAAGAAGCAATAGCTCACACTGGGGATCATTAAGCCTAGCAACAACATCCATCAACACAATAGTCTTCAAAACCCGCTCTAAGACCAACGCCTGACAGAAAGAGGAATCCGCACTAACGGGGCCACCAAGCAACTTAACACCTTGCGTAGGCCGAGCAATATCTGGAGGAAAGCCACCCAAAAGACGACCTTGTGGGTCCTCCGATGGCCAGAAGACCTCCGTCTTTTGAACATTCACGTGGAGACCTAATCGAGGACCCTCCTCTAAAATCATCTCCAGGACCTTACCAACCACCAAAGTATCCCCAATGATAGTGCTGAAGGTTATGTAATACTCAAGGGGGGGGGGTGAATTGAGTATGGTTGACTATAGCTAATTTTTCTTTTTTGCTTTCGACCTTATAATGAGGAACCAGTTGGGCTGGTTCCTATACGCAGCGGAATATAAATAAAGCAATAAAGAACACACAGTATTTAACGAGGTTCACCCAACTCTGGGCTACGTCCTCCTATCCTAAGTTCTTTTATTAATCATCTACTCGAAAAACAAAGAACTCGCTCACTTCTACTGTTTCCCTACTCCGGGAACCAGCACACCCCACACTCAACTCTTGAATGTGCACTCGACTCACACTCGTAAGTCCACTTTGTGTTTAAATCTCACAACACTCACTCCGACCTTCAACCCCTCTGCGTTGAATGCCTTTACAATAGCAATCTTCTCTCTTATGAATGACTTCTTAAAGCTAAGTACCGAGATACTGTTTCAAGCTCGACTAATCACTCGTGTCAATGACTCAATAGTAATAGACTTGTGCTTTTGTGTTTTTCTCTCAAAATATTATGCTCTTTTAATCCGTGGAGAGAGTTATGGAATATGGAAAGTATAGATGTATATTTATATGTATATTGACTTAAACCCTAGTTCCATAAATCTATTCTTCCAACAAGCAGATTAGTTTATGGAAGTATTTACGTCTTTTCGATTTATCCTAGAATTTAAATCGAACAAGCATATATACCTTCCAAGTTTTAATGGCAATATACACATATTCAGTCTATATTTCAGCTGCAAGTATCTTTTCAAAATACTCTTTAAATATTTTAGAAAACCCAATTTCAAAACGCGCAGGCCAATATTCCATTCCAGAACATAATGGTTTACAGCTTGGTTTCCTTGAGTGGTTATGAATTCTTTACAAGCTTTTGTACAGAATTATAACTACTAAAAACAGCTTAAGGGACGACTTAGTTTATACTATTACAATCATACTACAGAGCATAATTACATGACATATCCTAAAATAAACTTTAAGTTAGCCAATTCTTCGATTCTTATGATTAGTCTTTCAGAATTGAATCTTCCTTCAATTTCTTCAATTTATTGCAGCCTCACATCTTTTTTCTTCGAATGTCTTCGAAAGGATTCACACCTTCAAGTTTTGGAATCAATCTATTACTTGAAATATACCAACTTAATATGCAATAACGATATATGACTGTTTTTAGCAAACCTGTCAAGGAAAAGCTCCGTACTAGTTCCGGCGGCACCAGTGAATGAGCTTTTCATGTATCGCTTGTTCCCTGTAAACAAACAAGTTAGTTTCAAAAGTATTCACAATAATATTAACTGTCTGCAGGAAGACAAGTATCCAACCAGTGGTTCCAGAACAACATATTCTACTTAAATCATAGTCCTGTTCCTGTATGGTCTGGATCATCATTCAAAACTGTAAAGGGAAACTCACCAGATCAGAAAATTACACATTTTTTAGATGATCAAACTAATAACGATCTGCTCTCCTAGCCGCCAACAAAGCTAGAGACCGATTATTCCTTACATTTGTACTCAAAAGGAATTGAAGCACAAACAGCAGACTCAACAGAGCTCAAATGAAACAAGACTAGCTTATTTGAAAAAGACCTCATGAATGATGAATCCATTTAAGCTCTAATCCTAACTGGTTCCTAAAAGAAACATAGACCTCATGAGGCCAAGTTAGCCCTAATTCTAACTGGTTTCCATAAAAAAGCTTAACTAGAACTGAAAAACTACAGATAATTGATTGGCTCTCTTGAAAGTCCGCCACTTTTTCCCCTTTTGGCATATTTAAAAAATTCCCAAGTAAAGAGGAAATGCACAAATTGTTAAATTGTTGTCTCATTTCCTGCTTACTTGGACCTCTAATCACACCTATTCAGCTCATTGCTGCGTAGCAGTAATCAGTAGAGCTAATGCAAAGTATAACTCATCAATATGCACATAATATAGTCCAACAGTCCAAGTTTAACCAAAAGGAGCCTGATCAACATGAGATAGGATGCTTTCGTTGGATAGCGAGGAATAAGTACAGATGCCAACAGAATCAGTTATTATATTTAGAAGTTCAAAGAAAATTAGGAGGAGGGAACGTGAGCAAAACATCACTCCTCCTCCATCAATGTACTCTTCTTCTACCTCCTCTAATCATCTCGGCGTCAACATTACATCATCCTACTCATCCTATTCAAATCCATCATATCTACTTCTTCTCGACTCGACTCTCATCATCAGCTGGGTTCTTCACTTTGTCTCCTAGTACCTGCTGCTGGTTTATTATCATCAATATCCATTGGTTCCCTCCAATCTCCGGACAGCCAATTCACTGCCAGCAGCCAGAGCCAGAAACCTGAGTCTTAGGAGAGGAACAGAAAATAACCGGATGCCATCTGAGCTTTGAATCACAGGCAGACAGCTAAGTAACTAGATGATATGCAGTCTCAGCTAACCTTCTTCATCTGACCGTGTTTTTCGCATGCATTAAACAGGTTGGATACATACCCTGACCAGCTCATCAAATCTGTACCAAAGAGTTTTCTCCTGGTTCTCTATTTCGCAAAACAACCACTTTGACTAGCTATGTTCCTCGTGCTTGCGTTTTCTTCTTTTGGAGGTGCTTAACCTCAACTGGTTCCTCAAATCTTAAACTAAACCGATCCAGCGCCGAATCATACAAGACCTTTTGCTTTAGGATAGCCTTCAGTGAACTACTGTACAAGAGTACATGTGAGATTCCACTTATGGCATAACTTTGTTAATCCTATTAGTGCAATGAAGTGATAGTATAGAAACTAAGGGCAGAGTGATGAGATACTCTTATATAACGTTATCTGAGTTGATCGAGATCAAGAAGGGAGATTTATTCTGAATCTTCTTTATCATCAGATCAGGACATATTAGAATCCAGTACATCCCATGATGCGTACTTTACCCTTCCTTGAGGCTCGGGAGCAATAACTTTGATTACACAAAGAGACTGCCAGAAACGCAAATAAGTGGTATCCTTAAGGTCGCATAGAATTTGGATTGATAACAATTTCCTTTAGCGCATTTTCTCCAAAGAAAATCATTATCAATTCAAATTCAGGTGGTGACCCCGTACAAACATGGTGCCACAGTCATCTAGAATCACTTATCAAAAACCATAGTCTAGGAATCCCAACATACTGTGACACAATGAACACATATCAAACTGACCGCTCATACATCCTCCACAGTAGAACAATAGAACATATTCGGCCAAATTGTTTCAGAAAATTTATACATAAAAATCCCCTTCACCCTTAGAGATATGTAGCAGCAGATCCCACATCAAATAACCGAGCATCATCCTTGATATTTCAATTAAAACCTCTATACTCAAGATAGTGCAGGCACATAATTAAACATAACCATCCATCTAACTCTACACCCAGATAGAACACTCTACGCACCTCAAGTCAGTAGAGACCAGTTAAAAGAGTACTTACAGCGACTACCTTTGACCTGAGCAGGTCAGAAAGTTTTAGCAGTTAAGTAGCCATTCTCTTGCGTTTCCCTCGCTCAACGAACCAGTTGATTCGTTCGCTCCTCTTCCTTCTTCAACTTCCTCTGTCATCAGCTGATCAAGAAGTCTGCCGTTCTCACATGAGTAGTCCTCCACAATAGCTCTTCCCCAATCCTTTCCTTCACCAGGTTCATTGAACATTCCTCTTTCACCAGTAAGCAGCCTTCCTTAAATTCCTTGGTCAAATTCTCTTTGAGTCTCCATGAAGTTCCTTTCCCCCTGAAGAATGAACCTGCGTATCCTTGTTGACTGGAATCCACCACCCTCTTAGTAGGATTCATCATGACGGCACAATTCTCCTTAGTGTTATAGTTTTGGTTTTTGATGGTACTTTTCTGAGGTGCGGTTTTGATTGACGTTTTATTGTAGGTGACTCCGAGTACAAGGTTTTTGTATGTAATCTGTGCGTGCGTATATCTGTGTTGACTTCTGAGTTGTCCCAAGGAATTGTGTAAATTCAGGGTTTTTTTCCTTGCCACTCTATTGGATGTGCATGAATTCACCATAGACTGACCAATCTCCCCGACCCTTCCCTTCCATGTGTTAGTTTTATCTACCCACTGTTAGTCGGATGACTCGCGATAGCCAATGAACACAGTTGAACAGTAGGAACCTTGATGAATAGTACACTTTGAAATTTGATTGTTTGATGTAGAAAACAGATGCACTAAGATGAGAACGAGGTATAGCCAGTGATGATAGTAAGTGAGCTGCAATTGAAAAGGGATATTAGAGCACAATATATAAATAGAAGAATCATACAAAAGAAAGTTTGAAAGATTTGGAAAGATTTATACGTTAGAGTCAACAATAAATAGCTAGCACATTTCCGCAAATCTTTAATTATTGCGAATGATCATTTGCCACTACTACATTACCGTCAACACAGACTCTCAAATTCTAGGCTCATGTGTAGTTTATATCCGCCTGATCAACAAGCCAAAATAACTGTACATCAGAATAGATTGTCTTTACAACAAGAAAAAAATAGTTCCTACAGCTAATTTCTTCCCCAAAAGATATGGAAAAATCATCAATACGTGAACACATTAATCACAGACGACACTGCCTGCTTTCCCTATTGCTCCGGTAACCCTGTATGACCCATTGAACACTTCTGTTTTTCGTATAATGATCCAATCTTGACTTTCTTCTTACACCAGCATGACTTTTTTCTAACCCTCTTATTGACGGAATCAAAGCCAATCTATCATACATCCACCTACAAAGCATATTATTGCACATGGATAGTATAGCACACACAATATCAAGAGAACATCTTGCATAAGCCAATCATTGAGGGACGAAAGGTATACACGACACACAGATCTCGCCAGAATTCACCCTACCTAACCTATGACATGAAAACAAAACTTAAAATCTAACTATACCCGAAAAGGACTCTTAATGCTACAGAAATCAGTTTCACACACAAAGTTTTAGTAAAGATGTCTGCTATTTGATCGCTCACTTTGCAGAACACATCTCCACTAACCTCTTTCCTAACATTATCCCACAAAAAGTTGGGTCTAAATCTCAATGTTTTTGGTCTTGGTCCAGTGACTAACTGGGATTTTGGAAATTGCTTATCTAGCATGTCGTGTCTGTCACAAAAAGATCGGAACAACATATTGTACTTCAACACTCAAAATCTTTTCATGCTGCTCCTTCCACCCAAACCTTGAGCAACAAGCTTGAGATTCACGCGCTCTCGACCAGCGTTAAAGCATTTGACAACCAGCGAATATCTTCTTCGACATTGCAAGCCTTTGGAATAAAAAGCCCACTGAACTTTTGCCTTCCTGGTAACCCCCCCATGAAATTAAACCATAAGAGCCTCGAAGGTGTGCCCATACCTGTCATGTGCCTCTTTCTATCTAACCAGTAGACCTAGCATAATCCTGCATTCTGTGTAATCCCGGCGTTATAAGGTCCATTGAGCTACCTTTAGGTACCACACAGCACAGGGGAGGACGGATCTGTTGTCCCCACCAAGTACCTATGTATTCCTTCTAACAGCCTTCAAATTGCAGATTCCTTTGGATTGCTTTGAAACCTGACACTACAAATAACCAACAGAAAGACACCAATATCAAGATCTACTAGCTGTTAGTAAGGCAAGGATCCTATCATTCCTCTTAGTACAGTGACGCTTTCAACAAATTTCTGGTTCCTTTATCCTCGTCCAAGCATCAAGTTTTGATGCATGTGCGGAATCAGGTGTATCATAAGCCTTGCCTGCTTCTCCATGGCCATACCATAACTTTGTATACAACATACTACTCTTTAAAGTACTTTTTGTTGCATGGTCATTATGATATCCCCAATACAACTGCTCTTGCTTTGAGTCTGCAGACCAAGGAAAGCAACCCTAGTTCCCCCATCCTGCTACATTATTCATTCACCTCTGCCATAAGCCATTTAGCTAACTCGTATACCCATCAGCAACACCCTGATTAAGTATGCATCCAACTAACAATATCATCACACATAATTTTGTACTATGATCAAGTGCATTTCCCCCTGGTTCTGTTGCATATACAAAGTTTTGTTCAGCCTGTTCTCCCTCTTGTTATGATTTCTTCATACAAACAAAGTTGGACAATCTGTTCATACCAAGTCCCTTCGACTTTTGCTTTAATCATGTTTATATGCTTTGTCTAATTTTACCCAGCCTCTTGTGCTTGCTTTTAATTCAAAAACAAAATAAAAAGTTTGCAATAGTGTAATACAATCCACGAATCTCAAATTTTACAATTAGGTCTTAGGGAGATATCATTTTATTTACAAGCTACTTTATTTAAAAAAAAAGCCATAGAAACTAAAGATGCTACAAGGATTGCTTCTGTTGCATACAAGAGCAAGCATTGTCTAGGAGTTTTAGACTTTAGGAGTTTAGGTATCCTGATTCAATTACCCAAGAGCTCTTCAAGACTCTACAACTAATCACATTTTGCATTGCTGATCAGTACGTGTCCATTACATGTTTTCACCCTGTGCATAGTTAATGCCAAACCTGAGCAATTACACAAAATTCGCAATCCACATTCAACACAATATACAATCCCTCACGCGAGGACCAGAGCCTTGAGACTCGTCTACAGTAATGTAGAGAGACTCACAAGCTTCATTTTCGTGATTGGCCGAACAAGCCCGATCACATGCGGCCCCAACTGCTTCGTAAATACACTCGTCCTAAAGCGGCCGTGCAATTATCATCAATACATTATATATGATAGTTCCAGAGATTATCTATCTTAGTACATACGATCATGTCATTAAGCTAGCACGTATAATAGTCAAATTCCTTTATAGCCAAAATGCCAAACTATGTATCCATAATGTGTAGCAAAACTTGCCCCTCAGACATGTCGAAGGACGTCATCTTGCTAATGAGATTCCTGAAGATATGATGCCTTTTTCGTAAGACATCGAAAAGAAAATAAGTTCGTGCTCAAATTAAAGTATTCAAAGGAAGATTCAAAAGTCTTCTCGAAGAATACATGAAAGATTAGAAGAATTGTTCCTCAAAGTTAAATTCGGAAAATATCAGTTGTAATAATGCCTCTGCTAGTTGTGATTCCAAATTTATTAATAGTCTAAAGTGCCTTTAAGTGTTCGTGAATATAGATATTAATTTCTCGGGTACTAAGTTTGGAACAGCAATTCTAACTATAATTCCAATTAAGGAACAAGCAAGCTGGGGAAACCATTAATGGTTCCTGAATGGAATCTTAGCTGCACCGCCGGTTTTAAAAAAGTGAGTTGGTTCTAAAAAATATTTTGAAACCGAATTTGTGAAAAGGATATTTGCCGAGCTCCGGACCAATATAGCACTGAGGCTCATCCTATACGTACTCATTGCGCTAAACCTTAGTATATATCTTTGTTCGATTATTTTCCTTAGGATAAGTTCGCGCGTGGAAACAACATGAACTACTCTTACATAAATCCTCATCATTGCGTTGATCTCGGCAAAGTATAAGATTATGTAACTAGGCTGGTTCTAAGTCAAATATCACATATAAATACTCACTCATTGCTTCAAAATTCATAACTCTCCACGGAATCAAAAGAGCTTCAATATTTCTTGAGAGTAAAACACAAAAGCACCCAAGATTTTTTTATTTTGCAGTCATACTCAAGGAGCATTAGTCGAGCTTAATCATTCTCCTTACTTAGCTTTTTAAGAAGTAATCATTAAGAGAAGAGAGTGTACTACTCTATAAAGGCATCTCAACGACGGTCCTTTTTGAAAGCCCCTAGGTGAGTGTTTAGAGTTCAAACACAAAGTTAGCACTTAACGAGTAGTGCAGCTCGACGGTGCAGCCATTCAAGAGAGATTGAGTGGTGGGACTGCTGGTTCCGGCTTACAGGAGGAGAACCAACAGAAAATCGTGATGGTCTGTTCTGTTCTTTCGGAGTAGAGTTAATAAAAGAAACATAGGATACGCAGAGGACGATACTCTAGCCCAGAACATAGGTGAAATCCTCATTTAACATAGTGTGATTCGTTCGTCTATTGCCCTGGTACTATATATTCCGCCCTGCGTACTAGGAACCAAGCCCACCACTGTTTCTCTATACCTACAGTCCGAAAATCAAGAAAATTCGGTAATCACAAATCTATACTTGTACTCAATTCACCGCCCCCCCCTCTTCTTTGAGCTGTCACTAACCTTCAATTAGGTATCAAAGCCCAAGGTCTTTTCTTGCAAGAGTAACATTAGAGAAGTCAACATGAGTACTCAGGATAAATACGATTGGGCTTTATGATCAGCAAAACACCCAAAATTTAACGGAAGGGCAAACTATGGCATGGTGGAGAAAGAACAGTATCAAGAATGTAATTAGTGACTTGATTATGTTGTTGGCTCCAGTAGTCAATAGTAATGGTCCTAACACGATCATGAAAGACTGATTCTGAAAACAAAGACTCCAAAGAGATAGGTGAAATTGGTGACCGCAGACTACAAATTACTGGAGAAGTTATCGCCCTAAGGGCATGTATTCTCTACCTACAACAGGCCTTACGTTGAGGCAGAGTTATAAATCGCAATTTCTGGATGCAGCAGACCGCCAAAAGAAATTTCTGGGATACCTTGAACTTGCCTCTAATGAAGGACACCCAGCGAGATAAAAGACCAAATTGATTACTTATGTCCTAAAATATGAATTGTTTGCTATGATAACAACTGTGAAAAGATCACATGCATTCGTATTTTCATAGATTCACTATGACCAATAATCATGATCTTAAGATCCTCACTTCGCAAAAGTTTTTTCTGATGAGGGATCTTGTGAAAAAATTACTTATTCGCCACGTTTAACAGATGGCATCGGACAGCAAGTATTTTACTGCTATTCATTAATGACACCAAAATCTGTGTCTATCTTTGTTCCTGGAACAAGCTGAATTAGGTTCCCTCATGACCACCACTGAATTATGCATTACTCTAAGTCTGAAAGGAACAGCAGAGGCATAGCCTTCAGGGGCAACAGTAAATTAGGAAGAAGATGAGATGAGCATGCATTGCCAAAAGTTTGAGAGAACACTCCCGAGATCAGACTTGGAGGAACCTTCAAACGGTCAAGAATGGTTCTCATGAAAACGTAACTTCATCTTCGTGGACATAGGGTGCTTCAAGGTGTGGAGAAGAAAGGACACCTAATCCAAAGAGCTGTCCCTAAGTGGTAAGGGACAAGCGAGTTCCAAGTCCTGGAGAAAAAGCAGAAGGCTGTCAAGAACTGCTATGGATTAGCATCAATGTGGGGTCGATTCTGACTCACGGGTCTGATGACGAATGAAGAATCACCTAACCCTAAGTGTTTGAATGACTGTTTGCAAGCATTCACGAGGGGGGTAACAACACTGATTCCCGAAACCAGGAGGGGAACTTAGCCACAATTGGAAAAGTGCTGATGGCCAATGAAGGATTGTACTGCAATGAAACAAGAGTAAACTGAGAACAAGTTAGGCAAGATGGATGCATGAGTATGATAGACGGAATACACCTATGCTTCCTTGTATAGATTCCTTGTTAGATGAATGTATAAACTAGGTTAGATCTTACACAACTTGGCAAAAAGAGAACTTAAATGAAAAACTTACTGAATGTAGTGATAGCTAGACAATAAATACCATTCGAGATGATCACTTAGCGAAAGGTTTGTCATGAATATGGAAGATCAATGGCAGAGCTTGAGGTTTGCAATTTGACTAAGTGCAAAGTCGAACTAGAAAAGGACACAGAAAATCCTAAACCAAAAACTATTCCATGTATGAGTATGTGAAGAAGATCTACCTGCTGGTTCCCACCAGAATGACTTACTCAACCTCAATTGAGGTCTCTTGAATTTCTCCAGCAGCCTAGAGGAAAAGCCAGCTTTAAATCTGTAGCAAGGACGTCTCTTTGTTTGACCAAAGCCTCTCAAAATATGTGGCTAGAACTAGACAAGATCTCACAAAGAGAATTGCTTTACTCAAAGCTACACAATATGTTGTTCCCATCAAGCATCGGAATACCCAGCGGATGAAGATCAGTAATTATTAGCACTTACGAATCTCATGGAGAAAATTCATGTGAACATCATTAATGACTGACAAGATACCATCAATTAAAAGAGGAAAGCAGTCAGAAAACTTGATTACTAACATGTCTGTGCGATAGGCTATTGAAGTCTTGAATCTTCAATTTACAACTTGAATCTTTAAAAAAGTGAGCTGTTGTTGTTTTAAAAAGAAAAAATTGAGCTTGCTTAATTGAAGAATCTTCCTGACAGCAAGAGAAACGGGATTACCATGCGAGTTGATAGACATGATAAGTTAAATTACGCTGAGCTGCACAGGAAAAACATTAGAGAATATTTGACATCAAGTCGATCCCGCGTAGGACCTAACGGGACACATGTTGGTCTGGTCTATACTAAACAGAGGAGACCTAGGACTAAACCTGCGTACCCCAGAGCACAATCCACCATGGATCAGGGAATTCCAAAGTAATGTAAGTATGATACTATGTCTCAAGGACATGCATGTTTGTCTAATTCCAGTATTAGCGTTGAATGCGACTACAAAACAATCATGATGTGGCTCCAGCTAAAAATTATGTGAAAAGAACAATAAACATGTGAACAATTCGGTTTGGAAAAACACGAAAAGACTCAAAACAGATGCAGAATTGTTTGTGAGAAAAGGACCCAAGAAAATTTCGGGTCCCTTTAAAAACTGAATGTCTTATTGTTCTCTACAGGCCCCTAGAGCTGGAGAGAAGTACCTATTTGGCGTATTTGTCACAGTGGCGATGCACCTCAAGCACACATTGTCCGGTGCCATCAAAGGAGCAACTTTCTATACTTCACTACTAGCCTATGATCCCGAGGAAAGTGTCACCTTTGTGGGACCTCAAAACTTGCGATAACCAGCCAAGCCGAAGAAACCAATCACTGGTTTAAGTAGGTACAGGTAAGACAATTCTCGAAACTTGCATTCAATTAGATGATGTTATCATTATGTTGAATGCTGTGGCGACATAAGCTTTGTGAGGCACGTTTCACAGAGCTGTGTGACCCAAAATGGGTAATTGACGTTGAGTTTCAAGCCACCCTAGTCACATAGTCGACTCACAAACGCGAGGGGTGAGACTTATATGGTCGAAGGGAACCAGGAAACATGTGTGTACATTACATTCTTGGATAAAAATTCTCAAAATAAAGCTCTATCTAGTTTGAAGAGCTTGATTCTCAGACCTCATAATATCAATGGATTGCATAACGAGATATTATGGACCATGACGAAGCCCTAACGATACTGCAATAAACCCTAAGTCTCTCAAGACTTTGTGTAGGACTTCCTAACACTCCAAATATGAGGCAGATAAAAGTTTCCGTTCAGTAATGTGTTACTCATAAGGAATTAGGTCAATTCCTCTTTTAAGCCTAAACTGTTTTGCCGTACAGCGGATAAACACCAGCAGACTCTCGAAACTTTGCACAGGTTGATCTTGCTGTAGGGGTCCCAGTGAATGAGTTCAGAAGCCGAAGAGGGTCGGAGTAGATAGTGTCCTGTGTTATTGGTTAGATGAATTCCTCCACGGTACACTTAGGTATAATGCTATCACTCAAAGGGATCCCGAGACATTCGCATGAGTGGCGTGTTACTCTAGTGAAAACAGGTGGGAAAACCAGCTTTCACCAAGCCTCGGTAACTCGGCGTAAGACTCAGACCATGGCTACTGAATTTAAAATGTACGACTTTATTGATTCATTTGCGCTGAAAACACTGGTATTAGTCACAATCTCTCTCTCAAGCCCCAGAAACACCTCAAAAAATCTGGGTAGTTGTTGTAAAGAAAAGAATAGAACTCTTGCAGGAGATGGCCAGGACTAAACCTCTGTATGAAAGTGGTCTCTTTAAGTTGACTGGGTGAAGCTGTTGACACTGCTCCTTGATATTATAAACTGAACAGAGGACTCATACACAGCTAACTTAAAGCAAAACCCCCTTATAACTCCTAATGGTAGAAATATCCGCAATATTGCATACTTTCGTAGTCTTTTTTTTTTCTTTCTACT
>SNQN01010174.1:0-22807 GCA_008642245.1 Bassia scoparia
TCTGTAAAACTTTGTTTTAAACCTAGACTCGTGGATCTTGTAGTTTATACAATGTGGATAGGATAAGTGGCGATGATTGCAACTTGCATTCTTCCATGCACGCTTGCTCCAAGAACAATTCTATATAGGTAGTTTTGTTGAAGTAGGAATGAATTTCACGTCGCCGATGGAATTTAGCAACTTATTTTAGCAGCTCGGTAAACTCATGGAGTCATGGGAAATGGTTATTGCTTTGCACGGGGGGATTCGACTGCCTTCCTTTTGTTGTAAAGCGGGTTCTACATGGCACAGCTGCAGGCTCTCTCTTTTGTTTTCCTATAGAGATAGCATGGAGTAGCAGTTGGTGCTGRAAAATCTTTGTTTGCCTGATGTTCATATTTGTAACTTCCGGTGTAGTTGCATGCAACATGCACATATATATGTTTTTGTTATTTTACATGGTCTACTTCATTTGGACACATCTTTATTGTTACTACTGTGTGATTCTATACAAATACAATCTTACAAACGAATTAAATTCGATCAAAAATGATACACATCGAATAGCGAGTCTCGTATGACTTATTTTAACCAAAAGAACGAATTATTAAGTAAAAAGTTTTTCAAAATATTTGATATTTGTACTGTTAGAAAAGTAAACTTGAATTTCAACTTGTATTTCCAGTGGTATAAAATTGAGACCTGCATACATAAAAGTCCTCTAAACATTTCCAGATCTAGGTYGAAAGCAGTACTTATTGGAATATCAAAGTCAACACTCTCATCACCTTGACTTTTCAGCTCAAGGTTGTTATTAGTTATTAGAGGTTGTTAGGAGAATGCCAAATCAGCAGGGTCTTACTTACACCCTAAGTTGCATTTGAGATTGTATAAATAGCTAAACATAGCTTGTAATCAAACACATTCATTCAATCAAAATCATCTCAAATTCTATTTACATCTTTCTCTCTATTTTTCTCTATGATATTACATTCTATTACATTGCTATTGTTATGATCTTCTACTGTGAATTGAAGATCTTCTATGATCATGTTAGATTTACATTAATCCTACTGGATTCAACATGGTATTAGAGCCCTACGTGGTTCGATCAAAATCCTGACTTAAAATTCTAATCAAAGGCGCTTACCGGAATAGCTGCTAGAAGATAAGGGAAAATTGAATTTATTTAAGAAAGACTGCTAGTTCCATTCGATTGAGTTAGAGATCAACTAAAAGGCCTGCATCCCAATCTAAATCTGTCAAATCCAGTGAAAAGCTCGGGGCGCGACAAACTTCACTTACTTAAACGTAAAAGTTTCCACATGACCTGCTGCTCTATCTTTTGATAGGAAAGCGGCACCCCGACAGCTTCTCATCCAATTCTTCTATTTGAAGTAAGTTAGTGGTATCCGTAGGTCATTTAGCAATTTGCAGATAGAAGCGGAAAAAGTATGGCAACGAAGTCGACTTACTTTTTGTGCCCGTGGAGACGTGAAGGAGGGGGAGAAAAATAACCAGAAAGTAGAATAATCTGATGCTTCTACTTCACAGAAGCTAGTTCTTTGGGTGCGATTCTGTCAATCGGAGAAGTGTTTCTGGGTGACCCACTTCTTATTCTGCATTTTCCGGATTTCACTTCGGCCTTTCCCTCGATTCTGTACTCAATTGGTGTTTAAATTGCTGGTATGCTTCGATCCATCTAATTCGGAGCGTTAAGGGAGATTAGGCCCCAAAGTCGGAAAACATAAATAGACTGTTGTGTGGTTTATGCAAGCACAAGTAATCTGCACACTAAATACCAATTGTAACAAGACAGAAGAAGAAAAGAGACGAGAAGAAGGAAGAAGAAGAAAGAAGAAGAGAGGAAGAGAGAATATTGTTAATTAATTCATGTCATTACAAATTGAGCTTGGCTATATATATCAATTGTGATTGATTACCAGTAATCACAAATCTAATGCCAGCTAATCAATTAACAGTTGCCAGCTAAACTGCTAATAACTAACTGAATTATACAGTTGTTGCACAACTAACTATTGCGCCAAAATCAGTTGATCAATTTTGATCAACTATTAATCTACACCAAACATCTCACAACATATCCCCTCCTTAACAAGACTGTCCAGTTATTGATCAACAAATCAGGGAACTGTTCTTCAAAAAACATCAGCATCAATCCATGTAGCTTCATGTTCAGAAGTTTCCACTGAACTAAAATTGAGACTGCTGAATATGATGCTTAACAAACTCTTGCAGATTTCTCGACCATGCCTTATCCTTATATGAACAAGGTGAATATGGCAGCAATTGGAAGCACCATGAATTGCTTTAAGGAGACAATGAACATTGTGGATGTGCTCTCAGTAGGCAATTGCAACCTGTATGCACAGAACCAATCTTGCTTCAATGAAATGTCCATAAAATTATTTGTAGGCAATTCTTGTTAATTCTGAATCTAGAGTGCTGCTGTAGTGCAACTTCAACCAATACCAGTCACCAACTTGAAAGATCTACACTTCTTGCTTATCACTGAGCCTTCATTCGATCCTGAGCTCTCTAAATGGAATTTAATGTTGGATTCATATTTTCCCCCTGTTTAGATATGGCCTATCTATCTCAGCATTAGGTTTCACCAGCAAATAGGGAGATGCAAAGAGGAGGTTACGATACACCTCATAAGGAGTAAGTTTGATTGCAGTGAAAATGGTATGTTACCACCATCTGCATGGTAACATTGCTCATGCTGCAGGAATCTCCTGACATACACTTAGATAAGTCTCCAACACTTTAACCACTCAGTCTGTCCATCAGACTGTGGGTGATAAGCACTGGATTTTGACAACTCAGTTCCATGAATAAGATAGATTTCCAAATTACTTAAGAACTGAGCTCTGTCAGAAACTATGCTTCAGGCCAGCCATGGAGCTTGAAGATGTTTTAGATAAGCCTGCAACCTCAATACTGTAAAGGATGTTCAGAGGAACAAAGTGGCATACTTACTGAACTATCCACCACAACAAAAATAATTCAATCCAGCTGACTTAGTAGACAGTAATAAAATCCATGCTCATCAGCCATACACCCATCAACAGCAAAGGTTGTAGTATCCTAGGGAGGCTGATTGTCAATTTGCAAATTGGCAGATGAGCAATTCTCACAAAATACTCACTTCCTTTGTTAACCTTCCATGTAACAATTGCTGATTCTCCTAAGTGTCATTCTCCCTGAATGACCACTCTCAGGAGAAGAATAACCAATCCAAATTTAATTCTGAGTTCTGGTGCAGGTCAACTACAATCTTTCCCTTCTTCCTCATAGACCACCACCAACTTGTAATTTTTGAATATGACTGATCTGTAACTCCTCAATATTTCCACAAGTTATAATCCAGATGTAGTGTGTTGATTCTGGAGTTGAGATCATTGAATTACTGATAGAGCATGCAGAACACTTCTGACCTTGGAATTCGAGAAGAAGCATCAGCAACCTTATGGTATCCACTTTTATACTGAATCTCAAATCAAACCCAAAGCTTGGATATCCACAATTGTAAATGGAGTTGTTTCTGCTCCAATAACATTCAACTCTTTTGATCAGTTTTGAGAAAAATGACCTGAGATTAAATATGTCCCATTTCGCACAGCAAAGACCAATGCCAACACTCTTTTCATATACTGATAGTGCTGCCATCTTGGACCCAGATCTGCTAAATGAAGGCCAAAGGTGCCCTTGCATAACGACTGCCCAATTCCAGTAGAATTGCATTGTTCTACACAAATGGAATTTCAAAATTGTACTGCAACAGGAGAAGAACTCATAGCCTCCTTTATTTAATGAAGCCTCTCAGCTCTTGTCAGACATTTAAAAGAAGCTTTCTTCAAAAAGTCATGTATGCCTTGCAATAACTGCATAATCCTTGACAAACTCCTATAATACCCTGAAGTCCAAGAAGCTCTTACTGCTAATACTCTGAGGTGATGGCAATTAACAATGCTGAACTTCTTTGGATTCTCAACCCTTTCCTGAATGAAATGACTAGTATCACCTGCCATAAGAAAAGAGCATTTACTCTCCTTTATATACATTGATTTTCTGCATTATTCATACTGCCTTAATGCCTGATATGATCATCCTTGTTCTGCTATATATCAAGACATCATCAAAAAACACCAGAACACACACTTGAGTATGACTAAACCTGTTCATCCAAGCCTGAAGTGCTGGTGCATTTTGTGAGCCAAATGGCATCACAAGAACTCATAATGACCATTATGAGTCTTTAAAAGCAGTTTTGAACACATCTCAGCATCATTCTCACCATGAACCTGACCTCAGATCAGCTTAGTGACACAGTTCACCAGCTATTCATCTATTATCTTCCCCACAAGAATTGGAAATTTGTCCTTATAGTGTGTTCAAACCCTATAATCACACATACTCCAATTCCATCCTTCTTTCCATCAAGACAACAGGTAAGCATAAGGACTAGAACTGTCCTGAATAACCTCTGTCCACATCTCCCAACCAACTGCTCTATTTCCTGTGCTTCAATGGATACTTATAGGCTGAGTTCACAGGCTTGCATCAGAAACTAATGGATTCTGTATATGCACTCCTAGATGGTGACCCAACAGGATCTCAAAATAGCTGATTTCTTTTAAGATGTTCTAGTTCATCGCATAAGAGGCAGAAGAAAGAGCAGAAAAGAAGGAGGTGGCTGATGGACAAAACTTGTAACAAACACAACTGGGATGCAGAGGCAATGTCTTGTCTTGGGTTTCTTTCAATACTTCAATTTGTGTGAATATTCCTTCAAGAAGAAAGGTTTTCCATGACCATAAATCATGCTTAATTCCTTAAAATCCATTTAATCTTCCCAAAGTACTAAGTCATTATCCTAACACCATACACCCTCCAAGAGCAATTACATAACTCAGAGGAAAAAGATTCATGATTCATTACCCAGCAAAGTTTGAGCACTTAAATTGCAGTCAATTGATTTCCATCAGCAATGGTACTGCTTGACAAGGTATAGATCAAAAGAACAGTTTAAAGCAGAGCAGTGTTAATATCCAAAAATTGTGAGTGCTTCAGAGTCAATAAGGATATGAATTTGATGTTTACTTCGAGATCCAATGACCCATAGTAGAATAAGTTGTCCACCTGACAAAGCACTAATAAGAATCTGAGGTTTTGCAGAAGGTGATCAAGGAAGAATCAAAAATTCCAAAGGTGAGGTATCAATATTGTTATGCGCTCAGTTCTAAAGGTCTTCTGGATCAAAAGGAGGACTAACTGAATAATTTGGTTCCTTGAATGGCACTTATTTGTCTATCCCTTCTGATACAAAAGTAGCATCAGACTTAGCTATTTTCTGGGCTTTGATATCAGCTGGAACAAAAGGGTATTCTTTGGTTATATTTGACAATTGATGATTGTGCATTTGGTTCCTGGGTTGGTAAAAGGTGGGTTTGATTTGAAGAATAGTGTGGAAGATTGCAGGGCTTAGGATTGAAACATGTAATCAATGTGTCTTCTGATTTGGTTAAAACAGGGAGTTTAATGTTTCTTGAAGTCTAGAATACTCTATGTTTCTGCAATGTTACTTGCTTAAAGGACTGACCATGGATTAATTGGGTTTAAACCTCCAAGAAAGCTGTCTAAGAGATATGATTCAGACAAACAATGACCATGCTGGAGTAAATAGACTTAATCAAATCATAACTACTCTTTAAGAATTATGTTGTGTTAGCTTATTAACTCCCAACTACTGCACTACACTTTCCCCTAATCTGAACCAAATCTATTATAAAATCATCCATCCATGATTCTATTGGACAAAAAACTGAAACCCAACTATCACTTTGCAATCATATGCAAAGAAGCTAAATTGACCCTTTGTTCATCAGAAATCTTGCATAACTAAAAACCTAGTGCATCTTATCACATTCTAGATTGATCATCAAACCTTGGAACTCATTTAGGTGCATACTAACTTAGGAAATGGAGGGTTGAACTATATGAATCAGAATCTCCAGTTGGTGTAACCTCCTTGATCTTT
Source organism: Bassia scoparia (assembly GCA_008642245.1). Taxonomy (NCBI): domain Eukaryota; kingdom Viridiplantae; phylum Streptophyta; class Magnoliopsida; order Caryophyllales; family Amaranthaceae; genus Bassia; species Bassia scoparia. Next base: position 6,044 of record SNQN01010174.1, read on the forward strand.
AGCATGCATGATTGTTTCATGTTCTTGGCTTACCTCCATTTCTTTTCCAAGCTTGACATGGCCTCAATTGTCATTCTCTGGTTTGAGCCAGAAGACCAAAAATCAAAATTGTAATGAAAAAACTAGAATCAGAAACCTGTGTTGATCGAGTACTTTGAGGTTTCCAATGATGGCAGGGAATGATGGTTGCATGATACAACTGTTGTGTTTATGCAAGCCACAACTCATTCTGCACACTAATACAATTGTAACAAACAGAAGAAGAAAGAGAAGAGAAAGAGAAGAAGAAGAAAAGAAGAAGAAGAAGAGAATGATTTTATTATTATTCATGTCTTTACAAATTAGTTGCATAATATAACAATGGAATTAAGCACTAATAACTAACTAATGCCACTAATCAATTAACAGTCCAGCTAAACTGCTCTAACTAATACTGAATTTAAAAGTTGTTGCACAACTAACATATTTGGGCCAAAAATCAGTTTATCATATTGATCAACTAATAATCTACACCAAACTATCTCACAACAAAGACAAAGACGAGAGTTTCCATTCTATTTGAGAAATTCTTTCCTCAAAGGAAGGAAATGGTCCCCTTACTCTATTACCTTCCTCAATCAGTACTTCGTGATTGATCTCCGATTCTATTTCATTGAGTATTTGAATGTATAATATATCTGTTGTGAAGTTGATAATCTACTGCTGATTGTTCTGAGATTGTTGCTATTGTTCAATTTTTTGTTGATCTTGTTGCTTCTTTGATCATGAATCATTGCAAGACAATTCATCAAATTTCACCATCTGACCTGTCCTGTAATGATCATACTTATTTTGTTCTTGATCATTTTCTGCTTTGTTCTTCAACTAGAATTCTTTCATACTGCTTCTTAATCTGATTTACTTTTGATTTCTGCATTTTCGCACTAACATACACTGAAACTCTAGAAAATATGTTCCAAACACAACAAACTCTACCTAAATATGATCAACTAGTATACTACATACATCCATCATCCATCCATCCATCCATCGATTCACATCAATTCTTCTCAACTAATTCAATGAATTGACTTTGTAACTGGAAGAATGCATACTTATGGCATTTTATACTGAAAACAGCTAATTCTTGGCACTCTATCTAGACCTCTGGAATCTATCCTACAACACAACTTGGACATATGCATGACAATATCATTCCTGGATTGTATTCATCTGATCCTAAGGTTGCAAAGGTGTTATGTCCTTCAATACAGCATACAACAGCGTAATGTGGAAAGACTTGGAGATACTTGCTTATACTTCACACACTAAATTTCAAATCTTGAAAACATTGGAAGAATTGAAAAACGGAACTAACTGTGCTTGAGTTCTTACTAATTCAAGTTTTGAGAGAGTTGGACTATAGATCTATTCCTACATGTGTGTTGCAATATAGTAATTGCAATCTACACTAGAAGGTTGTTTAAGCAACAACAAAATAGGACTTAATCAGTTCATGATGAAACTCAAGGAGATTATACATTGGTATAAGAGTAATGTTTGATGATGAAAATCTACTACGCACCTATATCTGAGGCTTACAGTTGTTGCTCAAGAGGAATCACAAAGATAGTTGTCAATAATCACAAAGAGTTGGTTCAAGTTTCATCTGATACTAAGGATCCATGGCTTCTGCAAATAATCAAAGTAATATAATCCACCCATAGCAAAACACTTACAGAAACAACAACACTCTCAGAATGATAATGGCTCACAATACAAACACATAAAGGCCAACTTCTTCATACTATGCACACATTGCAAAATACCGACCATACCTTGAGAGATGCTTTAAATCATGTATCCACCTGGATGTAAAGGTTTCAAGGAAAAAAAGGTACTGCGCTGCAGTGCAAACAATTATGCCAAATGAGACTCAAATTGATGCATCTGGCAATGTTCCAGCTTCTGGCTCCAACATTACAGTTGGACAATATAACTATTGTGGAAATGTTGAACAAGCAAATATAAATGTGGGCTTCACCAGGAGCAAATAACACCAATCTCAATCACAACATTAGCAATTTGCAGTACATTGTGTATGGTATCCTGTTTTAAATCACAATGATAATAAATAGTGATCTTCTGATCACATTGCAATACTTAAGCATGTTCACTGATTACAAGCTTTTCATGGTTCTGTAATAATCCTTGAGGTAATAAAATCATAATAGTCATATTAGTACTTTGTATCATGTGTTGCATGCACCTGATTTTGAGTTCAATCTCCTTCTATGCATAAGCTTAGCCTTGACCTTTCTTCTACTATATTTTTCTCTCCACAATGCTTGTTTTCTTTAGGAGGCATTCCTTGAGAGAGCCTCTAATTCTTCTTCTAACTTGTTGATGTTTGTTACGACTCAACAAATTTGTCTCCCCTGTGTCCTTTCTAAGTCTGAGCAATATTGTGTGTCTCCTTTACACTACAAAGTCAATAACCATATTATGGCACACAAGACTAGGTCATCTTCCTTTCAACAAATAAAACACATAATCCAGACTATGTGTGAAAGAATGTATAGAATCTTCCATATGCCGATTTGTCCAATGGCTAAACAACCTAGAGTCTTTTTTCTCTGTTCCAATAAAGTCACATGATTATTTTATTTTGCATGTAATTTTGGGACCCTTATAAGTCAAACTCATTGCAATTATATAACAAATGTTGTATGATTATAGCAGATTTACTTGACACATCTATTATTATTAAGTTCAAATTTGATAGGGAATTCTACGACATACCCCTGAAAAATCCGTTTTTCACAATATACCCCCATTTTTTTCTGGTCCATAATAAATCCCCAAATCATGTTTCTTCCACAAAATAACCTCCATGGTTAAGTTTAATTTTTTTTAAAACAATTAAAATAAAATGCACCACCCACTCCATTCAACCACCCCACCCTTCCATCACCATCCCAGCCTCACCACGAATTTGAAACCCCTAGATCACCGTCACACTCAACCGCCCAGTCCACCGCCGCACTCAGCCTAAACCCCTGTTGCGTTTAAGATCTAATGATACAAGAACAAAACCCAAACAAAAAGGCAAAAAAAAAAATTCATATTTCTGATTTCAAATGTTTTTGATTTTGTTTTTTCAATTTCAATTTTGTTTTGATCTCAAATTTCTGATTTCACTTTATAATCAAATTTTGATTATTCAGTTTCAATCCTCTTCAATTTCRTTTTTTTAGTTTATCCGTGGTGGTGGTTGTTTGTGGCTGTTTTGGCGGTGGCATTGGTTGTAGTTGTTTGGTTTTGGCGGTGGCGTTGGTTATGGTTGTTGGTTGGGGCGATGATGTGCCGTTGGTTTGGGCGGTGGTTGTGGCGGTTGTGGTCGTTGGTTGGGGTGGTTTGGTGGTGGTGGTTGTTGTGTGGATCGTGGTTGTAGTTGTGGCTGCTTTGTTGTTGAGTTGAGAGCAGCGAAGGGGAGGGGGGGGTGAGAGCAACGAAGGGGTGGTGGGGAACAGGGTGGTCACGGTCGCGGTCATGGTGGTTGGGTACAAGTGGGTCAGGTGGGTGGTCATGGTGGTTGGGTCAGGTGATAGATGGGTAGGGTATGGTGGTTATGGTGGTGGGTGGGTTGGGTAGGGTGGTTATTAGTAGTGTTTTATTTTTATTTTTTTGCTTTTTTAATTTTTTTTATTAATTTAATCATATGTTTTGGTTAAATTTAACCATGGAGGTTATTTTGTGGAAGAAAACATGATTTTGGGGATTTATTATGGACTTAAAAAAAATGAGGGTATACTGTGGAAAACGCAATTTTCCATGGGCATATCGTAGAATTTCCTAATATGATATTTTTCAGTGTGATGAGACAATTTTTCCTGTATGTTGAAACGCAATTCAAAACAAAAGTCGAGAGGATTAGAAGTGATAATGCAAAGGAAATATGTGAAGGACCTTTGAAAGTTTTGATGTTAGAAAAAGAGATTGTTTATGAGACTAGTTGTTCCAACACTCCTCAACTGAATGGAGTGTTGAAAAAAACATAGACACATCCTAGAGACAGCTAGGGCTTTATACTTTCAAGTTAAACTGCCTAAACATTATTGGGGGGAATGTATTCTTTGTGTGCTACCTATCTTTTGATATTCCAGTAGTACTTTACTGTAGACACCTAAAAATRTCCTCCAAATTGAATAGCCAATGAGGAAAAGTACAAAATCTCGAAATAGATTTGATTTCGAAAGTTGCAACAAAATCCATAAACCACATCCAATAAAACACATCCATTTGCACAAGTCGAATTAAGGTTGAGTTTGAAATCATACGCTGATAGCACAATAATAGGCGGAAAGTATTTATTTTTTTTATTTATATTATTTTCTATTTTAGGCTTTTTTTTTTTTTTAGGATTTAAGAATATTTTGTTAGGTTATTTTTCTAATTCACTTTTCATTTTGTTCTTTCATTTTTTGAGTTCTCCATTATTTTTAGATTATTTTTCTGATTTTCTTTGATTTTCTATGATTTTACAAGTTTTTATAAAATGATTTTCGAAATTAAATGAATTCAGAAATTCATAGATAAATTCAGAAAATTCAAGAATTATCGAAATATTTTAAAATTAACTTGTCCACAATGTTTTCCAAAAGTGGATAAAGGTTAATTCACGATGGCAAATAAGATGCAAAACACATATATTAATTTCGAATGAAAAGCTAGATAAAAAAATTAAGCAGCGATCGTTGACCGTGGCAAGCCCGTCAGTACAACTGTATATCATCTATGACCATATATACGGTCCTAATGACATATTAACGGTTATCTCCGTATACTATTTCGTATTTTGCCTACTTTTCCATACGCCTATAAATACATGCAATCGGTGCTTAATCGAACATCACAAAAATCAGTATTCGGTCAACGAATTCTCTTGTGCTTTAGGCGATCCAAACCCTCCAAAATCTCTCTCTCACACAAATCACTGACAAAATCCAAGGTTCTACAATCCGTCGTACTTTCGGAGTCTTTTCTTTGCGAATCTAGGTACAATTATGAAGCTATTCAATCAAACTTTCTCTTACTTTTTTATATTAATTTTGATTATATAATACTCTTGATTTTAATTCAAATCATGTAAATTTGTTAGCTTTCAATCATTTTCGTTCATCGCAATTCTTTAATAATAATTGTCAATGCTAACATCTCTTTTGTTGTGATAACGATTCAATTGGAAGCAAAGTTTTGGTAATAACTTTGTTTTCTTACAAAGTATCATGGTGGATATGCCACTTACATAGGAAGGATGGTATCTCCAAAAAGGAGCCAAAACTTTGTATTTTTGTGTTTTATTAATTTATTATGCCCTTTTACAAAAAAAAAAAAAAAAAAAGACAGAAGACTGGCGCCACTGAATAATTGACACTTCTTCGTGATTCATTCTAGCGATAGAACATAAGCGCTTGTGGGAAGTCATGGTAAGAGCGGCCCAACGTCAAGAGGCCTCATGAAGCATTAGGCGACGAAGGAGATTCAGACGGGAAAGTATCGGAAATTTAAATAGTAAAGGGTGCCAAGAAACCGTCAAGGGGTAAACCACTAGTAACTACCATGATCTCCTCCTTTAAGGCCTATAAATAGATTAAGATGGAGTAGCAGAACAACAAAACAACAACAAAACCAACAACACAACAATCAAACAAACATCTATCTTTCTTAGCATTTTAGCTTAGTAGCCAAGTATATTTTAGTGTAGCGTAGCTTAGTTCACCCTATTATGGATAATAGCAGTTTCGTCATTTTCCATTGTGGTAAACATGGAGGTAATCATCCTTCCTTGTGATATAGTTTGTAGTCTGACTCTATTCCTTATTAAATGGATGCTTTCGTTTTTTCTTCATTGCTGTTTATTTTAAGCTTCAGTTTTATTCCACATCAAACGTATTCCTTGCTTCACATCCTCTTGATCTTAACACTACGATCTTAGAAGCATTTTATGTTGCGAGGTTATCTATAATCATTACCAGAGGGGCGGCCTTACCGAACTAAAATACTATTGGGCGGTTGACTTGTTGGAAGTGCAAATCACTCAACAGGCATATACCCTTTCTCAAAATACGATTAAAAAATAAGCACATTTTTTCGTGAAAATTATTAGAGGGACTATTCTCTATCATATTGGTTCTTTGAGGTTACTTCATTATAATTTTCAAAACTCCCATACATTTTAAAAAACGCACTTGATCATGGAAAATTATTACAATGACTATCATATTGATCTTTTGAGTTTACTCATTCAATTTTCAAAACTCCCATACATTCAAAAGCGATTCACTTGATCATGAAATTATTGGTAGGACTATCATATTGGTTTTTGAGGTTACTCGTCCAATTTTCAAAACTCATTTACATCCAATTTGTCCAAGTTCTAAATGTTGTTAAACCTCAATCAAAGGGAATTTTTTTCACGTATACTATGTGTTCTCATAATCGAATCGAGACATTGAACTAAGCTAAGTTTATTTCGTTATCGGTTTCTCTAATTCAATAGTTCAAATGCGACCATCTAGGAAAAATAGTTGATTGCCACCTTTTCAAGTTCAGTTCTAATATTGTATTTAAGGGATATTTCTTTATATACTCCTAAAATTTTAAGAGATATCTCCTTATATACCCCTAAGGTTTGACCATTTCACACCTATACTCTTGTGTTTTTTGAGCTGCCTCACATACCCCTGAAGTCACGTGTTTTGCCTCAAATGCCCTTACATAATGGAATGACCAACATCCGTTAGTTTTTTTTTTTAACATTTAACCCATTTTTCCCTCTAAGAAAAAACGGCCAAACCCCAGAGGTATATGAGACAAAACACGATTTTTAGGGGTACGTGAGGAAAAAAATGTTCGTTAGTGGTCCCATTTTACAATTTATATTTCATTTTACCTTTCTCTCTATCTCCATGATTTACTCACCTATGTTTTCTTCTTCTCATCTTAAAGCTAGCCATGAATTCAGTGAAATTGTACTCACATTCTCTCAACATGAAAATTTCATTATCTCTTATTCAATTTACCATCCTCTATGAAATTAACATTGRAAAAACCAAAAAAAACTTGTAGAAAGCGTCCAATCAAACAATTACAAGCGTAATTAGTTGTTGGGAATTAGCTCAAGCAATTTGTTTGGCATCAAATTGTTGTTTAACTTATGTTAGCACTCTCAGTGACTTATTTTAATACTACATTGGGTTAATTATCATATATTATATATTTTCGTTTGTAGAACCCTAGAAAATTTTAATTGCAAAAGTTTGAAGATTACTTTTTGATGGGTTACTGTGTAATTGCAATTTTATGACTCGCATTTTTCCTAATTGAAAACCCACAATTACATATAAACCCTAATTCAAAACTTCCCAATTTCATGTAAATCCTAATTTGAGAGGGAATTGAATGCTAAGTTGAAGAATTTTGACAAAAAATTGTATTGATTGCTACAAAACAAGAAGTGTCATGGAATATACAAAATTAATACAATTTTTAAAAAGAAGTCGTTGGATAGACCCGCTAACTGGTGGTAAAATTTGAAAATTTAGAATTCAATAATTGATAAAATTTAGAGAATGGARATAGCTCAAGTGCTAAAAGCTTCCGTCCCGATTCCAAGAGATYCCGAGATCGATTTTCATCCTCRCCTTGTGRCTYCWTTAGCRCACAAAAAAAAACTCAATAAATGGCTAAATATTAAAAACAAAACTTGCAAAAGGGGGTAATCCAAAAATTTACAATGAGCACGAGTTTTTGCATTTACTTGAGCACTTCAAGTCTTGAATGGACCACATAGGCACATCCAATGCAATACAAATAAGAGGCTTCCATTTCAATTTCTCTTTTATGGGATCCACGTGTCATGTTTTCTTCCAAATCAAGCTCTTCTTTCTCATTATTATCCATCATCATCATCATTATTCTCTACTCTAATTTTACCACTCTTCCAAACTTTTTTAATAATTAGTTCCTTCTCTTAATAAAGATAATTGTCATTATTGGAGTATTATTTTTGTTATCAGTTTTTTTTCTTCTTTTGTTTTAATAACAGTAAATGCTTCAATTTCATAATTTAATTAATTCAACATTCATCAAATTTCAGTCATTGATTAACTTTTTTTCCAGGACGAAACCCCACTTCGTTTTTATATCTTTGTTTTCGTTGCTGTAAAGTAAGAACACAACGACTACTCACTACTCCCCCACTATTCTCAACTTCTTCTTCTTCTTCTTTCATTTTTTTTAATTTTTAATATTTTTTTCCTTAAAAAAAACAATAATACCAAAAATAAATACAGCAACTGAAAATTCGTTGCTTGTTGGGGGACCCCGAGTTGACTCACTGACTCAGTAGTGAAATGTTTGGTGGCTCAAACATTGAGGAAGTATTAATAGCGTCATCACTCCATTTTGTAATGAAACTCCAAAACGTCACTCTTTCAATATTTGGTGGGTTTATTATGGGTTTTTGGTAGATTTTGATTATAAAATGTGGGTCGTTTTTGTTTTGCTCAATTGAAGATTGATTACTTAATCATGTTGTTGTGTTGTTAAGATTGAAGGTTTTTTACTGCCTTGCTTGTTCATGGCTCCTACTGGAAAAGTGGCTGAATTTCGACGTGAAAGCAGTGATTGGTAACTTCTCTTTTCCTCTAATTTTGGTTTCATTTTGTTGGGTTTTCCAATTTAGCTCATTTTGATTCACAATTTTTTTTGCAAAGTGGTATTAATTAAAGTTTTTTTTTTCTGAAATTTATAAATAACGAGAAATCGAATTTGATGTTATTCTTTGGTGAAGTATTCGCAATTTTAGCCGATTTTTTGGGATTGCGTTAATTATTATGGGTTTTTGTGATTAGTTAAGAATTAAATGTTGTTTAAGATCCGAATTTGATTTATCTCCTTTTATTACGTATTATGTAGGAAATTAAAAGGTTAATTTGGTTTTTTATCCCTGCCTACCAATAGGTCAAAATTCAATATTTTGTGTTTGTCATTAATTATTTATTTTTAAAAATTATAATTATTATTACTTGTATTTTTAAGGGCTGTTTGTAATGTAGTTTTCTGATCTGACTTGACAGGTTCTGCAATGCAGGCTTGCCAATGACATTACTGTCACTGTGGAAGAAAAAATTTCACACTGCATAAGGTAGTCATAACTCATAAATCATTCCTTGGAATTTTTCTGATTTTATTTTCTCATATATTTTTGTTTTGGCTAATGATTTTCGCACTCTTCAAACAAATCGCATCTTATTTTCCGGATTTTTTTAGTAAATCATGCAGATTTGGAGGATGAGGAGTGCGGAAATCACTTGCCTTTTTTTTTTTCCAAACAAAGTATATTTATTTGATTTCCTAGTCTTGACTTCTTTTGTAATTGCATTTGCTGTTGAATGTGTATTTATTTTTGTTGGATATTTTGAAACAATAATTTGTAATTAAGGAATAAAACAATTTGGAAGATGCAATATGCACATCATTGTATCATGGTACTTTTTAGGATGTTCTAAGAATTGGCTTACATTACAAGTAAGCAAGTACTAGTACTTGTTTACTTGATAACTACTTCACAACTGAAATTGTATTCAAATTTGTGGTCTTAGAGTGCTAGAGAATATGTATTATCACTTTAACCGCAATAATGACTCGGTCAAGGACAAATAGCATATAGGTAGGACATGTTGTATTCATCATAGTTCAGCCTTTATTTTTTTGAGGCTTGCTGAAAGTTCTAAGTCTTCCCCTTGTTCCTAACAGGCAAACACTCATCATTGTCCTGCTGATGCTTGTTCCTTTGCTTTATGAGCTTGCCTTCTTTTGAAGCTATTCCTTTCTTTTCCAAAAACTTACTAATTTGTTGGGGCAGAAATAAATTATGCTCACGTTAAGGTAAGGATAGTGTCATTTTCATTCATGTAATCGGTGAATATCTCTCTGTGTGACTACTTCATCATGGAGTTCAGTCTTTCAAGAAAGTTCACTAGAGATTATTTTTAAGGATTTTCCGAATTAGATACAGAGTTTAACTTGCTTCTGCAAAATTTGTTTTTCCATGCATTAAAATTACCTCATTCTCAACTAGTAGCTTCACTTCAATTGCCTTTTCTTATCTTGAAGTTCCCTGAATGAAAAAAATATGCCTCCTTGAAGGCTGGCATATTGAAGGGCTATTGTAAACCAGGCGTCTACATAACTTCTAATTCATATATCTTCTATTTGCCATGTGCAATTTTGTACCATCTGTATCCTCAAGAGTAAAGTTTCTTCTATGGCTGGTAAAGTAATAGGAGGATGTATAAAATTAAGATATCTAAAAAAATAAATTCTAGAAAGATCCTTAGAAAGGTCCTCGATAAATTTTGATAATAGTGATGACAATTTTGAATGAAGATGAAACACTAAAATGTGAATCAAATAAGGTTACTCTTGAATTTCTTTTTAAACAAGCCTTGTTTTTTTTTTATTTGTTTGCTTGTGTAATCAAGAAGATTGAGACAATGGATGGAATACTTGAAAGAAGTTTCTTGATTGTATTTTTTGCTGGGAAAATTATTATCAAGATCAATTTTTTTATTGATTTCATGGGAGGACTGGAGGAGGAAAATCTTTGTGGATGACTATTGAAATAATCACTTTGGTTCATGTAGCCGACCCCTACTTGTGGGACTAAGGTTTTTGCTGATTGACTGATTGATTGATAGATATTAGTGTTATCATCAAAATGTCTCTGTCTTGGTCAGAGTATTCCTAATCAGCAAGTTGGTGGAACTAACTTTAACTGGATGAAACACCCACAATAAAACCACACAATTCAATCCTCATTATATATAGTGGGGTTGCTCAAGCTAGAGGCTACTGAAATCATTTTCTCAGAGGAGAAACAAACTTAGCTAAATTTTTTCATTATAAACCAAGTTAATTGATAACTTTGTATCTCATTATAGATTGTCCAGGCCTCATAATTTGGTATATATATATATATATATAATAAACTAATAAAGTAAGATTGTTAGAAAAGTATCCAAGCTTTCCATTTTATAGGACCTCTGGAGTCTGGACTAATGTCGAAAAGGATTTAGATGTCTCCTAGTAGGCTAGTACTGAACTACTGAAGTGATGATCACTGTCATACTGTTTGGTTTCCCCCAAAGACTGGGAGAATACATAGTTTCTAGTTTAGGGCTTTAGAAAATACAGACCAAGGTCTCCAAGAGTTTTGGATGAACCTACATATCCATGAATAGATGTGATAGCGTGGGTGAAACATCTGTTTCAAATTCTTGTACATTGACAGTGTTGTTTTATTTTTTCATAGGTTCTGAGTGGGAATTTTTTATGTTCCATTGTATTTTTGCAATRTTGATTTCTATATTTTTTTTTCTTTCAGTTTCCTCTTGTATCAAGATGTGGGAAATTGGAGAAAGAATTGGAAGCTTCTCAAGCTATACACCAGCAATCTTCAACCATTTCGCTGGAAGGATTTCCAGGGGGCCCTGAYAACTTTCTCATTTCTGTTAAATTCTGCTATGGACTTCGTATTGATTTGACTCCAAGAAATATAATGATGATTTACTGTGCTGCCGACTATCTAGAGATGACAGATCAATATGGCTCGGATAACTTGCTATCCAGGTGTGATAGCTTTTTCCACAAGAACATAATTCGTAACTGGAAGGACTGTATTGTGGCCCTTCAGAGTTCTGAACCAGTCATATCGTTGGCAGAGAAACTTCAGCTCATTGACAAATGCTTAAATGCCATTTCCACAATGGTTTGTACAGATCCAAGTTTGTTTGGATGGCCTATGATGATGTATGGTAGATTACAAAGTCCTGGTGGAAGCATACTGTGGAATGGAATTAACACTGGTGCAAAAATTAGAAGTGCAGAATCTGATTGGTGGTACGAAGATATATCCTATCTTTGCATTGATCTATTTGAAAAACTGGTAAAAACTATGAAAGTGAGAGGCATTAGACCTGAAAGCATAGCCGGCGCTATAATGTACTATACTCAGAAATTCCTACCAGGCCTTGGGCGATGGCAGGGAGGACATGGTGGTAAAACTCGAACAGTCGCAAGTTTTAGCTTGACTCCTGTAACTGTTGACCAAAGGGCATTGCTGGAAACTATTGCAAAGTTGCTCCCTGAAAAGAAGAGCAAATCTTATTGTCGCTTTTTGTTGGGGATTCTACGAACCGCTTTAATTTTGGATGTTAGTGAAGAATGCAAGGACTCTTTGGAGAAGAGAGTTGGAATGCAACTTGAACTGGCATCCATAGATGGTCTTTTGATCCCTACTTACTCAGACTCTGACACACTGTATGATACAGATTGTGTTCAGAAAATTATACAGCATTATGTATCATCAGAGCCAAGAGTTCCAGCATTTTCTCCCTGTTCACCTGACATACAAGCATCACCTTCATTTGAACCCTCAAAGCGAGTGGCAAAGTTGGTCGATGACTATGTTGCMGAGGTTGCTTCTGATGTGAATTTGAAACCAGAGAAGATACGTGTACTTGTGGAGGCTCTTCCAGAAGATTCAAGACCTTTCCATGATGGCCTATACAGAGCTCTTGACATATATTTCAAGGTTTGTCTTTTGATTGAGGTAGAATGTAATTGGGGAATAACTTTTAAAAATAAACTAAATGAAAGACTAGACACAAATCACACAATTAATTCACAGTGCTCCGAAATTTGCATCATTGCGAAAAAGATAAGGCAATTGGTCCATTACAATTAACTTTCTTATTTAGATGTATATTTACTCGAGTTATGTAGAAGTAAATAATATATACTTCGTAGCACAAAAGAGTTCAAGTGATTTTTTGCATCGATGTTTGTATTACTGCTCCCGTATAATAGTTAAATATAACACAGAAGACCTGTTTTTATTTCTTTATTCAATCAGTATAGCTTTCATCAGCCAATGTGTTTTTTTTCTAACTCTTSTAAAATGCCTCAACTGTTATATGTTCATGCAGGCTCATCCTTGGCTTTCAGACGCAGAGAAGGAACAGCTCTGCAATTTGATTGACTTCCAAAAACTCTCCATTGAGCATGTGCTCATGCGTCAAGAAATGACAAGACTGCCATAAGGTTGTTCTTAGTCCTCTATTTTCGACAATGCATTGAGATGTCTTGCTGGTTAGTCATTCATGTCTGTGGATCCGAAATGCCTCACTATTCTAATCCACACAGAAACGCATTGGAGCGATTTCCAAGAGAGGATGGATGGGGGGTATCAGTTGGGTGGGGAAAACGCGGCTAGCACAGAGAACATGGAAGAGGTTAGATCTCGGGTTAGGAGACTGAACAAAGATTCACTGAGATAAAGAGAAGATGGAAAAAAGTGACCTGACAATCACATATTTATTTCAGTGAGTGTTGACCTCCCTTTGTTGTTGGGGAATTGGGTGCCACAGTTGCTCCTCCCATGCACTCAAATTCTACAGAGATGTGGTTGAGTTAGTGAGCCTATCAAGGCATCAGTTGACAGCAACCCGTTCTTCTCAAATTGCAGGCACGCCAGACTTCTTTTGTCCAGTGAAAACTGAAAGAGGTAATATTTTTACAGGTTATAAGCTGGTACCAAGAACTTTTGGCAATTCTTTATAGATGAAAATTAGTTTCTTGTATTGTGGGTTTTTTTTTTTTTTTCCAAAGGTTTTTTGTCTTCCGGAACGGATTTATGTGGAATTATTGGCTCGGTTAAGGCTTCCCAATTCCACTTAGTTCCATTTCCATTGGGGATGAAGATCTTGTGAAAAGAGCACCTTAGGTTGCATTTTTGAGAGGGGGTTTACAAACTGTGTGTCATCGAGATTGGGACATGCGTGTAGTGCAACAACAGCATCTGAAAACAGATTAGTCAGGTATATTTGTGTAATTTGTTCTTGGTGTCATGTATAGTTGCAGCCGTCGTATTCTTCTTTTAATCGAGACTATATTATTATCATCAAAGCTCTTGATATGTTTGCATGTTTCAGGACATGCTGTTGAATTCCGGTATACTATTAGCCCTTATTTTGTTGCAGGGATGTGTTTCAAGAATCTTTTAATACTATGCAGCTTCTACGGATACGGAGTGAGTACGATCAACTGCTTTTAGTTCTATGTATGCAACTTTTTGTTTCAGTAGAAAGAATGAACTTATATTATTTGTTTTTTATAAAAGATGAATGAACAAAAAATTAGTGTGGTGTACAACTCTAGTACAACTGGTTGTCAATGCATATCATTCGCATAAAGTTATTTTTATCCTTACTTCGTGAAGGTGAAATGCGTAAGACAACGTTAGAAGCTTAAGTATAGTGTTATAAGTTAGCCTACAAAATGTTTTTTTATGCTATAAAGATGAAAAAGGAGCAACGTAAGAAAGCAGAGAGAAATGAGAGGAGAGCAATAGAATGCGTAAAAGAATAGCATCACTAAATGACTAGACGATTACTAAATAATTGTTCATTTACAAGTGTTACAAGAAGTTGGATACGCCTTTTCATTAACCTTTGTAGGAGTTCCAGTGATATCTAGTTGCTTAAATGTTACTTAAACCAAACCGGAATAAGCGCTAATCACATATGGCCACATGTTTAAACTAGAATAACACACGATAATAACTCGGACGCGAGAATATCAATTGAAAAGTGTATAAATAATTAAATATGATGCGAAGGCTAATAGAATTTAATAAGTTTTGGATTAAACTATAGAAAAGAAGAGAAAAGTGGGAATAATTTCAATTCATGTTTTTTACTGATTCACTCTCAAAGTAAACTATGAAATTTATTCCAACTAAACATGTAATATGAACATGTATATGCGAATTCTCTTGAAGAGGTAAAATAAGTCTTTATATTAAAAAAAGAAAAAAATTTGAGTAATGTTGGGGGAAAGAAAGTAATTTATGAGGGAAAATATAGACTACGGTGGAGATGTGCTTTAGTTAGAGTATATATAAAGTAAGATTTTTATACCCTTAATTTTATACTTTTTTAAAACACAGAAATGAAACAAAGCTCATAAGCACATACATATAATATTTTTCGTTTTAACGCAAACTGTTGTGTGATTTATCTTAAACTTTTCAAAATCCAGTATCTAAGTTATATAATTCTTAAACTCACATTGATTCCATTAGTACGTTCCAGACTCAATTTCTACTTTTTTATAATCATTTTACATATGAATGTTCTTGAAACATTACGCACCGTATAGAATCGCAAATAATACTATCAACCCATATCTTGCCTATGCGTGTTCCAAATACTTTGAACCATGTGATGTTCAAGTTCAAGCCGCATTGATTTTCAATTTTTATAAATAAAATACTATATAATAAGATTGAATAGTGCAATAATTCTTAAAAAAAAAAATCATTTCATACAATTCTTATCTTTAAAAATAGCATATGTTAGAACAATCGAAATCATATTAAATTAACATATGACTCTAGAAAAGAAGGGCAACAACGATCGCTCAAGAAGAAAGAGAAATGGATGACATGATTGACGTAATCACCTTCCATTCTCTTACATCCCAAACTTTGCCTCGGTGACTATCCGTCCACAATGCCAAAGAGATAGTAGAAAAGGTTATGTGTGCATGTATGTACAATGATTTCTTTGCAGAAGTTCGTATTTACCCAAGTGACTTGTTTTGACGTAGAATCTGAATGTAAAAACATGTTTTTTTTTTATTTTAAAAAATAAAATAGGAAAGGTAAACGAGTTATATGGGCTAGGATATTCTTCTCTCAAGACTAAAACCTAGCTTATCAAAGTTCATAAAATAAGAAGATTTAGCATCAATAAAAGGATCAACATTTTGATGGTTAGGACTTAGGAGCGTAATGACCTAAGGAAGCAAGATAATCAGCACATCGGTTGGCTTTTCAATAAATGTCTTTGGAACCAATCTTGTCAGAAGTTTGTAGAAGAGATGCAATATCATCCGTCACCATTTAGATCGACCATATATGGATTGAAAAAGGAACCCTGCAAAATGTAAATGATAGTTAAATTATCACTTTCAAAAAAAATTAAAGGAACTTTTTTTTTTCTAAAAGGAGGTCATTTTTTAAGGGCAAGTTACATGGTTTTGAACGCAAGCATGTTGTAACGAAAAAAGATACAAGATTTTAACAAAGGCGAGATGTTTTTGGTCATTGGTGGTAAGATGAGCCTTTTTATTTGGCCGGATTCATTGTTAAGAGGATAAAATAGGAAAATTTGTTTGATTGGTGTGGTTGGGAGAGAAAACAAAAGAACAAAATCATTAACTTTTTTTGGTCATTGTTTTTTTTTTTCGACCGGTCTTCTTGTTTATTGTTAATGGTGCTTTAACGTTCCTTCTACCCCCTTCATTTTTTATAGAAAAATTATCTTATTTGTTTATGACTATAGAACCAACAAGTACGATTAACTATTATTTGTATTAATATTCATAGGCTTTCTCACATCAATCCAATGAGTTTCTTTGGCATACCATTTGGATCGACCGTGAACWGGAAAAGGAACCCTGCAAAATGTAAGTACACCACTTCATTTGTAAGAGATCATGGATTCRAAACTAACTTTGAGTATGACTCGTTTTGTTGATTGATGCACCAAGCTTGCATGACATATATACTTTGGAAAGCGACACAAGCATCTTTCATAGCTTCAAGAGCATCATGTGACACCTTTCAGTTGAAAGACACGACTTTTAAGTAGA
>SNQN01010175.1:0-11774 GCA_008642245.1 Bassia scoparia
TTATTATTATGTATTTATGCATAATATATTATTTTTTAAATATAAAATAATTATCGAGCCTGTTCACGAGCTTTTGAGTCGAACCCACTCTAGTTCAGCTCGGCTCATATAGCTTTCGAGCCGAGCCCGAACTCGAGCCTAATTCCAACGAGCTGAGTTCGAACTGTTCGCGAATAGGCTAGGCTCATTCTCACCACTAGGTGAGACCCTATTTTTTCGTTGAATTGAAATGAACTTAATTGAACTAAAGTTGACACGAGAGTTTTTCGTCGGTTGGAAGTTAGTTGAATTTAAGTGGGCTGAAGTATCTTTGAACCGAACTGAATTTTGCTCAAGTAGTCGTAAATAAAAGTAAGTTGGAGTAGTTGAGCTGCACTGAACTAAAAAGAAGTAGGGTTAATTGAACTGAACTAAAATACCTTGAAATTAAAATTTAAAAAACTTATACTAATTGGTTTACCCTTATCATTACGGTTAATCATGTCTAAGACGAGTTTTATTACTTTTGTGTAGTTAAGTTCTCGTCCTCTTTCAATTGTTGTTGTGGGACTTGCAAGAGATCAAACATGTAATTCGCCCTATCATAACTACCAAATTTAGCCACAATAGCTATTGAACTTAGCAAGCTTATTACAGCTAGATGCATTTTTTTCCCATTTAGGATTACGAGTGAAAAAATTATCACAAATAAATAAATAAATAAATAAATTAGTTTGCGTATAAAAAAATATAGCTAGGTCAATATAATATATTTTCTTAGGGGAGGTCAATTATAGATAGTACAATCGGGTTATATTAAGTTATTAACCCTCGATACAACCATAATCATTTTTTTTACTCAATAAAATAACGTATTTATTTGATGTAATTTTTCACATACATACTACGGAGTAGGGGTGTTAACGAGCCGAGCCGAGTCGAGTCGACCTTTTGTTATTTTGAGCTAGGCTTGTGACAAATATCCTCGAGCTTGAGCCGAGCCTCGAGCTTTTTCGAGCTTGAAAAGTCAAGTTCAAAATACATTGAAGCTATATTGGAGTTCGAAAACTATAATACTATAATGATTTCTAAGAACATATAATAGTTAATAATTATGAAATTTCTATTTTTTGTTAAGCTAATCAATAATATACTACTAATTTTATATATAATTATTAAGTTAAATAAAAAGATAAAATAATATTTCGAMCCTGTTCGCGAGCTTTCGAGCCGAGCTTAAATGTTCGAGCTGAGCTCGAGCCGAACTCGAGCAGGCTCGGCTCATTAACACCCCTACTACGGAGTACAATACAATTTGACTTATTGAGTTTGACTATATAATCTCAAAATTACTGACCAATTAATAATTTAATCTAATTTTGATTTACAGCAAATTTCCACCCACATTTTCTCTCTCCTCTTTCTTCTTCTTCTTCATCCTCGATTTCTCTCTCCTGCATTTTCTCCGGTGATCATCTTTCTCTCTCCTCCACATTCGAAAATGCCGAATTGAAACCCTAATTCCTGCGATTCTGCTGCCAATTCATTGTGTTCAAGAGAGCTCTTCCTTTCTATTTTTCACACTTTTTCCATTTTCTTTATTTTCTAAAGTTTACCTCTCTTCTCTCTCTAGAGATTTCACCGTCTCTTCTCTCTCTAAATAGGGATTTTCTTGGAGCTTCCTCTCTTTAGGGCAACAATGTTTGGTCACAGCAGGAAGTACGTTCTCCATATTTGTATTTTGATTTCCGATTTAAAGGTACGTAACACCATTCCTGACTTTCTTGACTTAGGTTTTTTTTAATATTGCATGGATGGCCGACTTCCTTCTAATGCTGAGCATGGTAATAGTAGCCCGATATATTCCCCCGACCCAAGGTAGTAATTTTTCTGACCCAGAATCTTAAGGATTTAGTGTAGAGTATGACCTAGAGCCCATAGGTGATTGCCCGAATCAGACTTCGAATGATAGCCCATGGTTGAGTTCGTAAGATGACAATGCCCGAAGCTTTGAGCTTGTAAATAACTCTTTGAACTAGGATATATGTAAATACCCTCCTGTATCTCCTGGCTGGTTGTAGTTACCCGGTGTAGAAGTACGTGTATGACCTTAGTATGGGATCCCGTATCTGTTCATTTTACCGATGGTGCTACCATCCCGAGTGTAGCAACCAGCACACTTTTGGACGGTAATCTCCTACAGACCCCACCAGCCGACTAAGGGAGAGGAATTAAGAGGGTGTTGCCCGCCCTGGGAGATCACTGTTTGTTTTAGGGAATATAAGGTGAATGAGTGTGCCAGTTCTTTCGTAATTTGTAGATAAAAGAGCGGTAATTTATAAAATTGGCAGAATGGGGTCTACATCTGGTCCAAGGTATGGACAACGATAGAGGACGGGATCTTTCTCATCGGAGAGGCACTATCAGCAAGCGTGTGGGCTGAAGGAGCTGATTTTTGGGAGAGTACTAGTATTAGCATTTCCCCTCCTTATCGATAACACCCCAAGAGTTTTATCAGTTGATCATTACTCCTCCTCCGGGTACTCATTGGAGTTTACGTAGGTCTTTGGAGTGGTTTTCGGTTTCCACTTGATCCTTTCATTCTCCGATTATACTATGATATATAATCTGGCCCTTCACACTTCATGGTTATCGGCACATAGTGCCTTTTTTGTTAGTGTGCAACTGGATGCAGAAACCCTAACTCTGACCCTTCCGAAAAACATTCAACTTCTGAATGTCAAGGTTTGAAGGGTGGGTGGATCCCAATGTCGGCATAGCAGTGTCGCTATATATGTTCGACTGAGGGTTCGGATCGGACACAGCTGGAAGGGCTGTGTCGCCATCGTTATTTGATCAGGCCTATGCAGCGCTGGGATTTTCCTAGTTGTTAGGACACTTAACCCATACCTACTTGGTTTTGAATTATAACGTTCCACCAATGAACATATTCCGAGGCGTGCGGTGGCCTCTTTTCTCGAGAAGAAGCAGTGGGCTAATAAGGAGCCTTATGCCCTCCCCGACTGATCAGGACTGGTACCTGATAAGTTTGGAGAATGAGCACTATTTAGCTATGTGTCGTCTGAGTCCAGAAGATGTCACCTGGTGGGTCCTTCTTCGGGTTTTCCGATGTCCCAACCTTGTATCTTTTATAGGTTATAACGTATATGTGTATATACTAACTGTTTTGGCCGGGTTGATGACAGAGGCTGGTAGATTTGGCAATCTCGAGATGTTTGTGGTATATCTTGTTATGCTGCAGAGTTCTTGTTTGTTTGGACTGACCGACGAGATACAGTCGGCGGGAATCTTCGGTCTCCTGGTGCTCCCCGATGTATTGATACTTGGTTCATTATTTATACTTAAAGTTTAACACTTAGGTTTTTCTCTTCTACTTTCTCTCAACTGTTTTGCAAAACCCGTAGAAGAAACGATCCTTCGGGATGGAGAGATTGTGTGTCCGTGAGACTTAAACCTGACCGGCGAGCATCGCTCCTGGTTTCCCTCCCACCGGCCTACTTTGGTGGATAACTTTGAATAAATTCGAGCCCGAGTTTAACATTGATTTCGTGATGATGTTGTGACTCCGTACAGAGGAAAGCGGCCCTGAAGGGACAACGAGACTGGTCCAATGGTCCCCTTACTCAGCGTGGAGGATGAAAGGAAGGAGAAGAGGGCCCAGGCGCCTTTTTGGAGGTGTCATTGCAAAAGATCGAGCCTTATAAGGAGGAAGCCAGGGCTCGAGAGATTGAGGAGTTGGCAGAAGGCTTGGCTGGAGGTAAACCCTACCTGTCCCGATGTTAATAGCTTATTCTTTTTTTTGCACTTTGTAATGTTGTGTTTAATTGTGCGTGTCTTTATTGGCTGACTGTCCGTATGCATTCCTTGTCACGCACCACAACGCAACAAGAGGTCTTTGGCCCCGGAAAGACGAATGTCATCCAGGAACCAGGGCATAGACCTAGACTCAAAATATCGGACTCGAACCCCTGTAAGGGGTAACGAAGTAGACCAGGGTGGCTGAGCCTTATGTCGTCGCCCACAAACAGCGCCAAATCTGTTCCTGTTCAAGAACTTACAAAAGAAAACGATTAAGTATAGGTGTGAAAACAATGATTGGGGTAGACTGGCACGTACGTGTCCTCCGTCAACGTCTTGAGAATGGACACCCTGGTCTCCTCTCGCTAACCTTCAAACAAGGGATGGACGGGGGATCTCCGGGAAGAAGCCCCTCCAATGCTTAAGGTCAGCAAAGGAGACTTTTCTAAACTGAAAGTCAAGCTAAGCTTAGATATAGGCACTAGATAACTCGGTGGGTTCAGAGTTTAGAATTTACCTGGAATGGGCTCACCAACCCTTTTTATTAGGGTTAGGTAGGTTGCGTTGGTTATTTTTCCAATGTAGGACAGCGTCATATTCAAGCAATGTGGGATCAAAAGTACAGCCATCCTTATGTTAACTTCGTCAAGTGCTTTTTGCAGTTACTTGTACGAACCTACCTCTTAGGGTTCCTTATCATGAGGTGGGAGGACCCCACCTTGTTTCTCATTAGCACTTAAATTGGGACCCACCAGGTGCCACATGGCGTCTAGTAAGGGTAGGGTCACACAATTTCTGGTTATAAACTAAGGATTAAGGTTTATTGAGCCTATATTCTATATGTTAGGTGATTTAGGCTGGTATAACCAAAACGTCATGACCACGTTGTGTAATTGATAAAATTTATTTGATATTATGTGAAAGCTCGAGAACTACCGTATAAAATTTTTCCTTAATTTATTTGAAAAGAAATTGCTACTCGAATCAGAGTAGTGAGACTTTGCCCAAGAAAATCGACTTCCACCAAAACCATTTGAGTAGCGACTTCCCATGAATTTCCTAGGTGGTTTTATGGTGTAAGTCCTATTAACAATGGCGTTTTAAGTGATACAATGTTTTGGTAAACACAACGTCAAATGTTATATATATCTTATTTAGAAACAAGGTTTATGGCAATTGGATGTTTAAGAATTGGCAATTTGCCTTGTTTTTTTATAATAAAATACAAACCAGATACCGATCCCAGCATGGACGATACCTATGTAATTATTTTTCTACCAAAGCATGGCCAACCGTGTTATAACAAATTGAGGTAAAATTTGAAGTAAGCTTATCGTATGAGCTAACAATATATGACAACTAATAACCCGAAAATCGTCCAATCTTATTAATAAATGGGTTGGGTTAAGATTGGTCATTCGTTTTGAACCTATATAATTGGGGTTGTAACAATCATACCCACCACACCATTTCAACCAGTTTATTTAAGTTATGATGTATGATACGAGTTGCAATTATCAACCTGGCTGATATTTATCAAATTGAGTGCCCAAGCAGTAAACCCCTGTTATAAGTTATTATAGAACATTTGTATTGAGTTACTTGTAAGAGACTGACTAATTTTGAGTGCAATTCTATTATAACGTTTCCCAGTTGTTGCATTGCTTGTAATCCGATATGCTAACTTACAGTCGAGAGAATAACCGTAGGTAGAATATTGACGCCAAATTAACTTTATATTGAATAAGTAAAATTTAATTTGAGGTTGAACAGTATGATCGAGAATCTCGCATTAATATTTGATGAGCTTGAGGCAGATATAAAAACATCTGTAAAAGGGATAAATGAGAAAGGGTATAGAATATTAATTGGACTCATCGTCAACTTAATAACAATAAATATATAGTAATGTACCGAAGATTGTTTGTATATGAGGGGTTGTAGAAGAGTAGTAGCTGAGAAGTGGTATTATTCAAAATTAAGAGGGTTGGTTGCATTAAAGTCCAACCATTAACCTTTGATGGGATTATTTGATTGCCATATATCTCTAAACTGTTAATGTTAGTAGGCTGTTGCCCTATATTATTATAATGTTAGTAACTAAAAGCTCGTGGGCTGCACTATCCATTCTTAGTCATTTTCTTATAAGTTTATTTCTGGATAGTAGGAACTGTCGAGCTTGAAAATTATGGAATAATAGTGCGATTATCTACGGCCGGTATGGCCAAAATTGTCTCAGTTCGGAGCTACCGCTGAGATTATATCTGACATAAGTTTCAGTGTATCCGAAACTAAAGTCGACACATTTAAGACAAATTAACCTGAGTATTCATCTGAACTTACTTAATTTTATTATTTGTGGTGATTCATTATATTAAGGTAACATGATTCATGAAATTGAACAGGGATTGTCTGCCTGCGTAATCATGGCACAAAAGAGTTATTCTGGATTCGTCGTCCATTACTAATAAGATTTATATTGCTCTACTTTGAGAGATTTAAATATTCTTTGAACTTGTTGGATCATTATCGCCGGTTCATTGTCGGGGTAATCCGCAAACAAGGGCTGTTGTGCTAACCTATACAGATACATGTGGTATAATTAAGAAGATATTCTATTTTACTCATGATAATATTATTTATGCAATCCAAATAATCATTATTTTTGGCAGAATATTAATAACAGGTATATATATAGCAATTAATTTAATTTTCTTACTCAAGAATCCTATGGAATAGCCCATGCATCCACTCGCAAATTCCCCGGAGACAATATGTATAATCGCAGACCCTACGGCCTTGGAGAGTGTATTTATGAGTTCTGGTCACCTATATCAATACAACGCTTATCCTCGAGGTTCATGATGACTGGAGCTTCCGAACTCCCCGAGCCTAATTCACGAGCTGAGTTCGGAAACTGTTGCGCCTAGTATAAGAGACAAGATATCATTCAATGGCTTAACAATTTCGGTCTTAAAAACTAAACTAACGATTCTAACTTTCAGGTTGATGATACCATTTATAAACATTTATTTTCTATATCTATCTGTTGTTCGGAAAATTATGTATTCACTGAACTTAACTAGAAACGGCAACAAGATATTATAGGATCTGCCAAAGAAAAACAGCAGCTTAAGACGTTGTGAGAGGCATCAGGTTGTGTGAGTAATTTATATAGTGGGCTGATAGTATTGTCTGGGTGATCGAACTGAATTTTAATGATTTCGTACTCTCGCAATGTCATAATCGGGTGTTTGGCAAAGTGGATACACACGAAGAAGAAAGATAGTGGCCTTTTAATGATAAGTAGTTTTGGATCGCAAATTTTTTTAAAAAAACTTGACCAATTCGGCAAAAATGGAACATTTTATGTATGGCACTGATTTTCTTAATGCCGAACTAAAGACACGAAAGTAGATATGGTGTTCCTCATATTGATAACTGTAAAAATAACTTAAAATAATCACACTTAGTAGAAATATTAAATATTAAAAATAAACTATGTATACTAAATAATGTAATGAGTATATTTAACACACTCTTATGATGCATATATTACAATGTTATGTTTTATGTTTATAAGACCATGAGAATATTTTATATAACTATGTAGAAGATATATATATGAATATAATGAACTTCATTAACGTTCTACGGTTTTAGTTCAATGTTGTGCGTTGGATTTCGTGGAGGTACGGCAATAGTAGACACAAGCTAGAGAGGATGCGCCATAGGGAAATCTCTTTCTGGCATTTGCCACATTAATACAATAAATCTTACCCAATCACACTACGGGTTTAACACCACCACAATTTAAGCTCTGCTCCGGCAAAAGAGGAAAATACACAAAGCTATAATATCTGCTTGTTAGTGCGTGTTTTTTTTTGTGTGATACTTATATATTGTTGTATAATAACTTGCCTGGATATTAGGGTTTCTCAGTAGAGCAGAAGGTAGATAATGGAAAAAAAGCCCAATATACCTATATCAATTAGTAAGAGACGTAATTAGAGGGTAATAGATTTAGTTTCAGCATATAATATAAAATATATGACTAGGAATGCAGCTATTATAAGGGCCCACACTTACATTGTCCTAATTCATTATGATGGTGTGTATGTGTCATATCTAAGAAAGCAAATAGGTGCACATTTCGATAACTCATATCTCTAGGATAGCGATCCGGAACCATATTCAGTCACTTTGTTTTACTCAATAACAGAATAACGTCGTATTTTCACTTGGTGATGGAACAATATTTTAATTATATTAGGAGAGTATTTTGATTCATTGACCTTCTCACTATTCGAGCTGTTTCTATTCAGACTATATAATCTCAAAATTAATCTTCGACCAAATTTTAATAAATTGCTTAATAATGCTTTCATTATTCCATATTGTGATTTACAATGGCTTAAATTCCATACCCCACATTTTCTCTGTCCCTGCATTTTCTTCTTCTTTTCTTCTTCAAACAGACGACAGCATTGCGTTCCATTCATTTCGGGAAATCTTTTCCTACATCTGGAATTGATGACATTCCATTACTTTCACTCTACCAGGATATTCACTCTGCATCCAACCATTCGAGAGAACCTGACTCAGGGGTGTAATTGAAAACACCCTATTGAGACTCCATCAAAGCCAGTTCGACGAAATGGGTTACGGACGCTGACAGGATATTGGGGGTTCTATTTGAGTGTTCAAAGAGAGTAATTGTTCACACCAGTTACAACCTAGTCTATGTGCTGCTACTGGCAATATCCAGGTGGCTACTACTACTGCCTGCTCATGTTCCTCATGCAATAAGGATTCTCACAATACTTACTAAAACCCACACCCTTGAAGAGTAACAAGATGTAAATTGAATGGACGTCCTGGGATTTTGGGATAATATATTTGTTTAGAGTATCTTCTTTGTTTATAATTTAGTCTATTTGTTTGAATTTCTCTGTATATTCTAGATTTTGGCTTTCCTTGTGGCCTCTCTCATTTATATCCTGTAATAAGAATATGTAGGAAAAAGGAACTATGTAGATATAGGTTTGTGCGTGTCTTATTTTGGTGCCATGTTATAATCGTTAGATCAACGTAGGACAGCACAATAAAATGTGCACTAATAACATGCCGGTATCATATTGTGAAAAAGATAATAAATCTAGATCTAAGGATATAATATATGCTGGTACTCAATGCATTTCTCTCTATTGTCGGAGGAAAGACTGGATGTTTGTAGGATTTATGGGAGTCATTTAGGCTCTAGAGATTGTGACTGTGGATGATGTAATTGCGGTAGGTGTCTATAGTGAGGTGAAATTATGGTCGAGTATCTCCCGTCTCTCGTCTCGAATGTTGTACCATGACTGGCAGTTACGGGTGCGAGAAGGGAGAGGGAATATTGTCAGATATTTGATATCTACCGAACTACGTGCAGGGGGATTGGTTAGCGGAAGTATACTATAGGGATATGACTGTTTCATTGTGGGTCTCGGTAAGTGCCGTGCCTTCCTCAAGCTACAGGTTATTCTCCGCCAAGAGCGGCTAGAAAGTTCTGCGGACGCTATTTTTTGAGAGTCATAAGTATATGGTAGAATTTTTTCATATCAATATTTTTTAGAGGGCATTTAGATGTAAGAATATGTGTAGAAATATCATTTTAGTCCTATGTAAGTTAGAATGCTTAAATGTATGAAGTTTGATGAATTGCGCCATTGTTTTGGGAGAATTATAAGTGCTATATTTTGTTTATTGGGTTTATGATGCATATATGTTGTACGTATTGGCTAAAGGCACTTTGAGACCAGTTTTTACCTGTTTTTAGGTAACGATTATGGTGGCTTTTGTTATAATAAATTCTATGGATAAGATTAGGGTGCGTGGGTCGGTTGTTCGGTAACTTGGGGGTGGTTTCTGTAAAGGTTATGAGGTGTTGAATTTTTTGCGCGGAGGGAGGGATAGGGTGGTATTTTGGTGCGATTGTATGTGGTCAGCAGGAGTTGTGGCTATCATGTGGACACATTAGTGACCCATCCTTGGTTCTTGCTGTTGGGCTGGCTTCGTGGGGATAATATTATCATGGTTTCTACATTTTAATATGGTGTCACTGTGTATGCTTGGAGAAAGAGGCGGGCAATTGGGGGGATAGAGGGATAAAAGAAATTACCCGCCGGCGGTGGGGTCGGAATATAGATTCCATAAGTTAGGGGGCTGGATGGGGGATAGGAATTTGCAAATATCCGACGCCCGCGTGTCCACCTCAGTTTGACATCTCGCCTAGGTGAGAATCAATATTCACTTGATGGTCGTTATTGACTCCTCTAAACACCGATGACAGAATACATAGAGATTTTCACACTCTAAAATAATATATACTAGGCATGTAGGAGGAGAATTCTCCTCCTGCATGTGAAGAACACCCCTGCCCAAGATTAGGGGTTCCGTGGTTTACATTATACGTGAGAACGAATAACAAACTAGAACTGTATACTGAATGGAGCACATGAAACTGCAATATGAAATTGGGCTGAACTTCACGAACTTGAATTGAAATATTTTATGAGAGAGAACATTGGGTTAGTAACTGAACCTGAACTAAATAAGTTACTTGGTGAGAAAACAGGTTCCCTATAAGATCAGCGCTCAGGGGGACCCCAAAAGTAATGACCATTATTGGTATTGGTTCTGATCTTATCTAATCTCAATCGTTTATCTAGTTTCTTGCTGACCTCTCTGATCACTTAGATATTGTAATTTATCTTAGTGAAAAGGATACTTGAAACTTACTATGAATTACAATAATGGTAATGGTCTGATAACTTTTATCGAGATCGCGTAGGAACCCATTGTTATGATCTGATGGGATAGACGATATCCTTCTCAGATTGAGTTCTCGATGTATTTTGAAAGGAACTTTTGGAAGAATTCTCTTTCCGGTTTGGAGTTATTCAACTGTGTGATGGGGTGGTTTACGCTTTGGGTGTAGGTCTATGACTGCTTTCCAGAGCCTTCAAGCTGTATCTAAGAACATTTCAGTTGATAAGATGGAAGGAACGGAGAATGATGATGAATACACAGTGATATGAATGTGCAGAGGTAGAGGTTGTATGGAGAAGGTCATCTTAATATGTTTCATCCCAACTAGAAGAACAACTAGACTAGAAAGGTTAGCTAATTTGTAAACTTAGTTAGAATTGAGGAATCTTCTGTTGAGATAATTGCCACTTAAAATACTTGAATAGTATACAACCTTGTATTGCTTAGGGTTTAACACACCTTTGTGCTTACAAACTTCCCTTTATTGTCTACTTCTCTCATGCCAAAATACGAGCAATTACATTTACATTCTTTTGAAATCTTGGACAACCATTTCTATTTTTGGTTTAATGGTATAATAAATATATCTCCTATGTAATAATGGATTTAATTCCAGTTTGAATCATTCCAAGCAGGATTTCCCCACATATGAGTAATACAAACTGGAAGAGGCATTGAAATTTAGGGCGTTTGACGAGTTTATTAAGTATCTGGCTTGACCATAATTTAGCTTCATCTCATCTTGTCCGCCATGTCCATATAAGAGTGTTTCGAGTGGGATTTTAACTGTATCACTAATTTGCTAACAGAATTTGAGAAGACGGGAGGTTTGCCGCGTTATAGACATTCTGGGAATGTCAATATTTGATCTTAAACTATAATACGGACGTGCATAGGTCAACATTCAGTATCCTTCCCTGAAAACTGCGAATTGATCTAGAACAATTTATGGTTTCTTTTGAAATATAATTTTTTGAGTTTTATGGTCCTCCATTCTATCTCTTTCACAATTTTTTATTTTATTAATGTTTACTTTTTAGAAAAAAAGAGGGAGGTCAGTACAATAAATCTGCACCTCAGTAAAATTGAACTCGGTCTAAACCTAAGGAATAAAGTGTAAGAGAACAAATAAGAAGTACCAAAGAAAAGATGTCGAGTGGCCA
>SNQN01010175.1:11799-22803 GCA_008642245.1 Bassia scoparia
CCTTTTTGCGCCTTTTGTCTTCAGTGCACCTCGCTATGCCTTTGGTGCACTTAATTGAATGCGCTTGCCTAGACCTTAAATGGTGTTAGTCCCCTTGTGGCTTGTGCTTCAACGCCTAGGCGGGTTATTCTAAACCCTGGTCCCTCACTCTCTTATTAGTCCTGCTGTTTTTTTATTAGGCGTATTAGATGTTAGATTCGTTTCATTTATTACTTTTGTAAAATTATATACTAAGTACAATTTTTACAATCATTTGATTAGAGGGGTTTGGGTGAAAGTCTTTGCAAGGGTGAAAAGTGAAGTGGAACAAACTACATAATAACGGAGTATTATTATTTATTTATTATTAAATACTGTTTTAGTTCCCAAACAATATAGTTGGCTTTCAAAAATTATTTTTTTGAGTTATATAATGATTCTCTTTTCTCCTTACCTAAATTACACTTCATCTTTTTTCTTCTCTTATATGAAAAGACTAACCTGTTATTTGTTTTGCCTTTCTATAATTTGGCTTGGGCACATGGTTTACGTATCTGCAGCAAGAAATAGACCTTCTCAAGGTATATTTTATCTCATATTCTCTATCTATTTATTTATTATTTGTTTAATTTTGGGTATTGCATTTTTATTTTATCAACTATTGCTTAATTTATATCATCTTATACTTGTTTCTTTCAATAGAATACAAGTTTCTGTGTCTCTATTGCTTACTTTTATTTAATTAAACTTATAGATAATTGCTCTAGTGCACTGAGTGGAAAACTGTATTCTTYTCCATGGTAATTATGTCTCATAGCTTTCAATGGAGGATCACTCAAGTCAGTTTTTCTTGTTAGTAGGATAAGTGATCTCTTATATCATCTAACTCTTGAGTAATCCTAATGGATCATCTGGCTTGAGTAAGATTTGGTAGAGTCAAATGGATCCATAAATTCATGTTCACTTTACACTAATGATTTGTCGTAAAAACTCTTTTCTTGAATGACCGATGTTATAGATTRTTGCTGCAGCTTCCGTCTRAATTAGTAATGATGTGCATACTTGTTCTTTCTATATCATATGTATATCTCCTGAAGCAATGTTTTTGTTTTGCAGAATCTTAACCACAAAAATATTGTAAAATATCTAGGATCCCTGAAAACGAAGAGCCACCTTCATATTATACTTGAGTAAGTGATTATATTCTAAGGTTGATTGGGGGGACAGGGTATGTGTGTCTGTGTGACTTACTCATTTTAGCTGCTACAATATGTCCTGCAGATATGTTGAAATGGTTCACTTCAAATTATACACAAATAATTTGGCCATTCCCGAACCAGTTGTCATTATATTTGTCAGGTTGCTTTCTATCTGCCATCTGTTTTTTTTCTTTTTTCCTTTTTTTTCTTAGGTCTTTTTTTGATTGCCTATTTATGCATATTTTGAATCGGTTTAGAAGGTTGTTTATCTCATGACAAGGATTTATTCATCGTGACATCAAGGGTGCCAATATATAACTACAAGATAAATTCATGTGTATATCTTGTAGCAATATATTGCACTTGTCTTGACTCTCTTCAGTTTTTTTTTTTTTTTTTTTTGGTGGGGGGGGGGGGTGTCGTCAATCGCATCTTTGGGATGTAGGCTTCCGAGCTTGTTATGGGCCATTAGGAAATGATTCGTCTTAATCCTATGTAGTATGGCACAAGTCCCATGGCATGACAAGGCTCGTTGTGCATGAGCAAGCATTGCTGGCTACTAGACAAGTGTGGTGCATGTAGGCATCCTGGCATGCCGTGCCTGACTCTACCAATAGCCATTAGGCGATTTTTGTGCTCAGTGGTCGCTCTCATCCATGTGTTTGCAAATATATCTTTAAACTTCATACTCTAGTATGTTCAGTCATTAGCCTTAGATGATGATTTCAGAAATGAAGATGGATATGTATGTGGATGTTATGAGGTAGTCCAGGAAACTAACCCTTGGCACCTGTTTGTAAAGGTTTTCCTGCACCCATACGTCTTCAACTCATGGGTGGGATGATTTTGTAACTCTTCTTGGCAGCTAGAAGTCTAAAAGTTCTATGTCAATCCATGTTTAGTTGTTCTTTTGTATAAGTAGTCTTTCTTCTCAGTTTATGGTGGTGCTAAGGTCCTATCAGATATTTGTAACAACTTGTTTTTCTTCCAGATTAGTCAAACGGCTAGTTTGGGGTGGCTACAAAGTTAACTGAAGCGGATTCAATACACATTCTGTTGTAGGACACCGTATTGATTCTCTGAGTATTTTTTTTAGCTTCAAGTTCGTTGTGACACATCGTATAGTGAAATTGTCGGATCGTCTGTTTTGTCAATTTTGTTGTTCTTTTTCTCCATTTTATATAAGATTCATCATTTGTGTGTAAGACATGTTTAGTCAAGCTTTGTTTGGTATGATTTTTGTTTACGTTTTTTCTCAAAAGCCATAACAAAAAAAAACGAAAAAGTGGTTTTTTTACTTTTTAGTTGTCCGTTTCATTTTCAATAAATTCGATTAATTTATAATGATAAAAGAATATATATGATTTGGAAAAACAAAAACAAAAAGTAGAATAATACTGAACGTCCTAAAAGTAGTTTTCAAGAAACGGTTGTGAATATCACTTTGTGAAATAATTGTGTTTTGCGAAGTGTTTTTGTGAAATATGACAATTTTACACTGTTTGCCTGATAAGTTTATGCAACTCTAGCCTCTACTTACTAAATTTTGCTTTGGCTGATAATTTTTACACAGTTAATGGTAAGTTTTAAATTTTTATTAAATAAGTTTTAACTACCCACTATCTAAATCACTATATTTATAATATATACACGAATATGATTATATTTTTCCCACGGGATTGTTGTTGAAGATATATGATATCTTGATCAATTGGCACACTGTTAGATTTCACGACATGAAAATGTTTTAATAGACAACAATTTATTTTATGATATTCACAACGTAACCATCCATGTCGCCCAATTTAACTACATACCAATATAATTTAAAAGGGCAGCTGTTTTTTCTACTTCCTCCATATGCTTAACTATATTTTTAAATATGGTGTAACAAAATAAATTCAACAATTTCCTAAACTTCCATATTTGTATAAAATGCGCATGAAATTCAAAGTGACCTACTTTAAATTCAAAACAATATCACACTTTTATCTCTCCTAGTATACTCAATTCATTTACCCATGTGATTTTCTCTCTTCTACTTATTTAACACTGCCAAATAATGCTATCAATTCCTCTTGGAGTCGTGCATCTCTAGTTGTTGAAGTAATGCTTACGAGGATAACAGATAACACTAAATATGTTGTCATGTACTTTAACATCCATTGGTGTTGCATTATCAACTATTGTTTTACTTTCTAATGCTAAATTTTATCGGTACTATTTTTTGTCTTTTGATTGGATAAAGGTTGTTTACTTGATGGGGTGAACTTGTCAACATTTTGGTCATATTGTAGGGTATTTTTGCTGCAAAATTTTCATTAGGAGAAAGAGTTCCTAGAAACAATTGGGAAGCTCTAAACTGATTGTTATTCTATTAAGCTTTGGGCTCTCCAAATTTTGTTTATTCCTTATTAAACTTTAATTCTCAAGTGAGAACAGTCTAGAAGTAGGCCGAATGCTTAAACCATTTCCACCATTGTTTTCTGAAAGTTAAAAAAGAATTATCCTCCGTAGAAAAACTTATAACAATTACCTACCTTACTTATCCATCAATCAAATTATTCACAACTTTTTGTCTTATTTCTCACTTTTCTTCCTCTAATTGTTAATGGACACACACTAAATTGTACATAATATTATCATGTAGCTTATTTTGAATCTTAGAGATTAAAACTTTGAAAGTTTTCGTTACGGAGGAGTATGTTCTAATAAATAAGTACTTAAATAGAATAGTAGATCTAGAATTCAACTAAACACTGTATACGACTCATTTTTTAACTAAAACAACTTTTTCCAGAAATTGGGCGGTCCAATGCTGGACACTGTGTCTAATTGACATCATGATCCGAGTAACTAGCTTGCTGGATGAAGTTGATAATAGTTTGTCAAGGAGATTTACACTTGTTTTGTGCGTACCTTGGTGCATTTATTATTTTTAAAATTGTATTTGTGAGTTATGTTTAATTTGCTTTTTTCTGAAGTTTTTAGCATTTTTTAGGTGATTGAAATGTCAGGAGTTTGTGCTGCATCAGATATCTGGAGTGTTGGATGTACTGTAATTGAACTACTTACATGTGTGCCACCATATTATGATCTGCAGCCTATGCCTGCTCTCTTTCGTATTGTTCAGGTGGGATAATTTCTTCAGCACTGTTATTTAATTTGTCATGTTCTAAAAATTATAGAGAGGAACTATGTCTTAATAATCTTCATTTGTTTGACTTCTCTTAATGGTTGCCTTTTCTTTATTTTTTTTGTTAAGGGTCAAGACTCATTTCCAATTATTTGTTTGCAAGCTTTAATGTGATCTTTAATTACCCCCCATAGTATGCATATTGCTATTCATTCTACCACCCAGGGCTAACATTCTAATTAGCCTGGTTTTAAGATTTTGATTGTCAAGAAGCCTTGTGCCCTTTTCTTTTCTTTTTTCCYGCTTTTTGTAATCTCATATGATGATGCTTAGAAGCCACTGAAGATGTAAAGAAACTTACTCAAGCCTGCAAATAACTCAATGTTGTCTAAAGCCATCTGACATGAATTAATTATCTAAGCATATATGCATATAAATGATTTTGTCTASGAGCAACTTCACATTAATAGCTTACCTTGGCATACAAATAAGTGTTTGGGAGTCCAACTTAGAACCAGTGGTCTAGTACTAAACCGTARTTATTGTTAATATTGTCAAGAAGCACTACTAGAATAACACTAGTGTTGGAAAGTGTGTCCATGGCCTAGCTAGAGGAGGGGTGAAGCCTTAGCGCTAAAAAAAATACCTTTGAAAAGCTGGGTTCTGCAACCTACAAAGGGTGCTGCTAGGGGTGCACCTTCAATCAGCTCACTTTTTGTAGAAATGCATGTGGGAGAAGAGATCTGATTTGAACTCTAAGAGTATAACTAGAATCAATCAATCAATCAAAACCTTAATTCCATATGAGGGGTCGACTAACATGAACCAAAGGTGATTATTTTGAAAGGTCACCCACATAGATTTTCCTCCACTCTCTACGATCGAGAACCTCATTCTCTTGCAAATCCAACTGTTTCATGTCCTTTCTAACTCTTTCCCACCAAGTCATTTTTGGTCTCCCTCTACCTCGTTTAAAATCTCCATGATCCCATTCTTCCACTCTTCGCACAGTACTAGGGGTCTTCTCTACATCGCAAACCAACGCAAGCGGTTTTCTTAACTTGCTTGCAATATCATGCACACCAACAACTTTTCTTGTGGATACTTCATTTATTATTCGGTCTCGATGAGTTTCCGTAATCCATATTAACATTGCATTCGGTGACCTACTTTTGAATATCTCTCTTTAGAGGTCCAACATTCAGTACCATAGCATCCTGTACAATTTTCCCTTTAGCTTTTAGAGGGATGCTCAGACGCAACTGCACAACACTCCGTAGCGCTCTCCATTTAAGCGACTCTGATTAATCTTGTGCCGCACATTTTATATCACCATTCGTTTAGATGATACCCAAGATACTTAAAGATTTCACTATGGTCAGACTTTTCCGTCAACTTACACTCCATCAATTGTCCCTTGTCCCTTGTTGACACACGACATTCTAAAATATTATTTAGTTTCTTACTCCGATTAGCTTAAATCTTCGGATTCCAACTTGGCAATTAATTTTAGTTTAGTTTTATCACCAATACAATATCATCGCAAATAACATAAACCATGCACCAACCTCATCTTGGATGGCCTTGTCACTTCAATTAACCAATGCAAAAAGGAAGGGCTCAACGCCGACTATGATCAAACCGTTGTATAGGGAAGTCCTTTTTCAATCCATCAAAGTCAACATTTGTCCATAAACCTCTCGGGATACTTTTTTCAACATTGCGACACCAAAGACTTCTTTGGTACTTGTCATAAGCCTTTTCTAGATCAATGAAACCATATAAGAGGTCTTCTTCTCGCCCTATAAAACTCCATCATTTGTCTTAACAATGAATTCTTTCATTGATGTGATCCCAGGCAAAACCAAACTGGTTTTCAGATATGCTATGCATTCCTAACGATGTCTATTACCGTTCCACAATTATCATTAGTATGACTATAAGCTTGATTCTCGGATAGTAGAGCAATCCTGAGCACTCTACTTTGTTTTATAAAACTGGAACCAAGGTGCTCTTCGCCAATCTTGAGGATCCTTGAATCTTCTCAATCTTGTTGAACACACTCTGTTAACCAATCAATACCAACCTACCCAACACCTCCACCCTCCGCTGTATATTCATGCCAAGTGCCAACCACTTTCTTCGATTCTCTTTAAAGCACCTCTACCTACTTCTTCTAATCTTTCGTACAACCATATTGATTCTCTTCCATTAAACAATTCATCGAAGTACTCTTCCACTTCTTTGATGTCTCATCTTGAACCAAACTTGTGTTCTAATTTTCGACACATTGACCATGCCAATAGTTTTCTCTCTCTTGTCTTCTCTTGCCATCTTTATAATCTCTTTCTCCTTCTTGGAGTCTGCCTTTCATAAACCATCTTGTTTTAAAAAAGAGTGGAGGCTCCGAGGCGCCAAGGGTCTAGAGCCGAGGCACTAGGCCTGGCGAAAGCGTAGCTTTTCGGATACGAGGCGTTCTTTTTTTCCAAATTTTTTATAGATCACAAAGTAGATTATATAATTCTCAAAATTATAATAACAGTATTAATGTAGAAATAGACATAAGAAGACATATTCAACTAAGCTACTCAAAGGCCAAAACAATTGAAAATTAAAAGATAAGAAGATGAAAGCAAACAAAAGAAGCTTGGAAGAAAATCCAATCATATCATCGTCATCATCCAAATTCCTCAACTCAATATCATCAATCATCACGTTGTCATCCCTCTTCACAGTATAACATAATTCGCGCGGTTCCCCAGCGAATTTCGATTTGGTTCGATCGCTTCCAAATCGCGACTCATCCCGGAATCTGGATCGCAACTACACCGGACTCCGGAAAATCAGTACCAGACCTGCAGAAATTTTGACAACAAATCTGTCTGCAATACCATACTTTCATGAAAAAAAAGTGAACTGTTTTGCTTTAGATCTGTTTTCCACATGGCACTATAGAGGAAGAAGGACAAGCAGCAGAAGTGGGAAAAAGAATGAAGAAACAGAGAAAGAAAAGTCACGAGATAAATTAATGTAACGGCTTGGTTCTACATCTCAGATATAAATAACCAGCCACCTGTCCCCTACTCACAGTCTATTTTGTCCCCAAATTTCTCCATTTTTTCAATTTATATTAATTTGTTTATTATATTTTCTTCCATCACCCCTTTCAACCCTTTCTATTCAAACGGACTTCTCTCTATGATATTTATATTTCATTTTATATATTTGACCTAATTTTTTAACGTTTACTTTTGTAATATCAACATTATCAATCCCTAAAAAATCCACTTTACTCACACAGATTTAAACACATATTAATAAGACACTCATCGAACCGAATTCACCTCAGCAGTACAGAGAACTGCACGACACCGAGAATTCGTTCCGCGTCCGACACCGATCAGCGACATATGTCACACTTCCCCAATCATCCTTAGACATTCGTGAAATTACCAAACAAAATCAATCATAACCATTGCTCTAAAACCATCTACATTAATTCATAATCTAACATATAAGATGAACGTAACCATCACTTAACAACAACACACTATTTAACTACAACTACAGTAACCACATATTCTTGCTCCCCAAAAAATCAGTGGAAAAAACAACGACCAGTAAGGCAAAAACGACCAAAAGAAAAAAAGAATCACATGAAATAATTACGCCGAAAAGTGTTTAAAATAGGCAAAGAATAGACAAAATCATAAAAGGAAAATCGAGAGGTTAGTAGAGCAAAAGCGGAAAGACAAAAAAGCCACAAAACTAACTCCACAGCTTGGAAACAGTAAGTCTTCCGCCGACAGCCGACAAATTGAATGCTGACGAGTGAGCTGCGAGCGAGAAGTGCTCATGAACAGCATGCCCGTAGGTCAGGACTACCGCCTCGACCATTGACAGAATCATGTGATGACTCCGAAAATCTCTCTCTTATTGTTATTACTTCGTTTATTGCATCAAATAATAGGCCATGAAACGTTCAAAAAGAAATTTGTGAAAAGCTCAATAAAAAGTAGATCACACAAAACCCTTTTGTACAGAGTCTTTTACGATTCGTTTGTTATTCCGTACCAGCGACTAAACCAGCACAATTTTCTTTTGTCCCACGGGCTTTTTTACTCGTAAAGCGGTAGCGCTCTCATCGCGCTCAGAGGCCGCACAAAGCTCTACGCATATATTTGGTGCTATCGATATCGCACGTCCGCCATAGGTCTTCGAAGCACTTATTCCACTCCACACTCCCTCTCCAAATGCCTCCAGCCTCCAGACGCATGCTACCCGACGTCGCCTAAGTGAGCGCGTCTCTAAGCCGCGCTTTTTAAAACCAAGATAAACCTCCTGGTAGGCCTTTTCTTTGGAGTCTAACCTTTGCTTTACTTTTAGCGTCTTTATACGCTGCAAAGATTGCATCAGTCCTTTTTTTCCCTAAGGCTAGATAACAATCCCTTTTGTGTTTGATTGCTGCTTTCACCTCTTCATTCCACCACGAAGTATCCCTATGCACCATAGTTCCCTCTCCCCCCTGATTCCCTAAGACCTCTTTKGCCACTCTTAGGAAACAGTTYTTCATTTTTGACCAAGTTGCATCTGGATCTACCTCTCCATCCCAATTAGCCTCGTTSGTCACTTTTTAGGTGAAAACCTTAGCATTTGCATCCTTTAAGATCCACCATCTTATCCTTGGTTCCCCTTGACTAYGCTTCTTTTTTGCACTTTCTTTCAACCAGATAGTCATCACCRAGAGTCTGTGTTGGGTAACAACACTATCTCCTGGGATGACCTTGCAGTTTACGTAACTTTCTCTATCCRCCCTTCTTGTGAGCAAAAAKTCTATTTGAATTGCCCATTTGCACCGTTCCAGAAAGTTATCAAGTGGGAATTGCGCTTCTTAAACCAAGTATTATCCAAAATTAAATGATAAGATTGAGCAAAATCCAAAATGGTCTCTTCGTGGGCATCTCGTTGTCCATACCCAAAACCTCCATGAACACTCTCCAACCCATTCAAGTTGCCACCAATGTATAACCTTTCTGTGGGCAGAACACCTTGTACCACCTCATCAAAGTCTTCCCAAAATTGTCGCTTCTCTTTTGCACTTAAACCAAGTAACCAACTTGAGGCGCATAAGCACTAATAACATTAACAATCTCTTCACCACATAACAACTTCACAACATTAACAATCTCTTCACCACATAACAACTTCACCCTTATCAACGTATCACTCTTCCAATGGGTCTTGATTACCTCTTGTGCTAACTGTTCATCAAGGATCACGCCGACTCCATTCTTAAATCGGTCTCTAGGAATCTTGTCYTGTCCTCGATYTGTTTCTCTAGTCCACATCACCTTTTGGAGGCATMAGATGTTTAAGCGTTTTCTCTTCATTACCTCCACTACTTCTGCGATTTTTCAGTTAAAGACCTCACATTCCAAGAACCAACTCGCAAACCYGTAGAACCCTTCCTCTTCCGCTCTCACCCCGCCCCCATACCTTTGCCCATTTGACACCACATGTGGACCATGTGGCGCGTCGCTTCGGGGCGATGACCTAGCATAAATTATACCTTTAGTATATTTTTTAGAACCAAGCTTTAAATTAATATTTTTTTAGCTTTTTTTTAATCAAGTTTTAAATGCACAATTCTTCTATGAATTGCATAAATTATCTATAGATTCATAAATCAACATCTCCAATTGAGCTAAAAACCATGATAAGAAATGTGTAGCAAAATTTTAAAGTGACGGTTGTTGTTTGTTTTGACACGGCCTTGTCGAGTACGCTATCAAAATAACCTATTAAAAAGCTAACGTAATGTACGAGCTAGTGGTAAAGGGTCGAACTCCACAAGGAAGCAACAACTAATTTTAACTAATTAAAAGCATCTAGATTAGTAAAAGAGGCCTTTGATTGATTATATTGAGCTACTACTGAATGACAAGCACTGAATTAAATCATAATAATGGTTGGTCTAGTAATACAGAGCTCTAAAGGTACTAGGGCTAAGATGTATTTCATAGCAGGTAACTTGACAGCAAATTGGCCATCAACAATTCATAACATGCATAATCAAACAGGAACAAAGCTCTCATCGAATCAATTGAACCATAGAACTATACTCTCTAACGTATTCTCGCTTAGGAAAGTTCTCATTTCTACCTAATTGGATGTTGATCTTTGTCTAAGTCTCAATCTTGTGTCTAGATCTGAGACTTGTACTAATCTGATTTAAGCAATTAAGTCGTGGCCATTTGCCGAATGTAGTAAGCGAAATTTGATTAACATTCGCCACTCACAACATCTAGGATTGAAAAGGTCAATTCGTGTGATTAAAAGGCCAAGCTCGCAGGGGTATATATGGAATCAACCAAGATTATTAATCAGTTATCAGATTGCTATAGATTCCCCCAATTACGCTCTAGGAAATTAGGAAACTGACTGCTCATAATTAAAATTAAACATGGATGATTGTATATTTGGAAAAGACATAATTATATAGTAAAAAGAAATAGATTAAAAAAGGCAATAATAAAAAAACCTAGAAAAAGTTGAAATGTAACTAATGCAAGAACCTAGAAAAATAATTCAAGAACAAGTAATCAAACGCATAAACAACT
Organism: Bassia scoparia; assembly: GCA_008642245.1. Taxonomy (NCBI): domain Eukaryota; kingdom Viridiplantae; phylum Streptophyta; class Magnoliopsida; order Caryophyllales; family Amaranthaceae; genus Bassia; species Bassia scoparia. Next base: position 22,734 of record SNQN01010175.1, read on the forward strand.
TATAAGAAGCAATGAGAAAACAAATTACAAGAAGGAAAATAATTACCAAAAGAATGATTTGGCAGGCAAT
>SNQN01010176.1:0-18597 GCA_008642245.1 Bassia scoparia
TTGCGCGACAGCTCTCATGATGGTGCAATAATCCACGAGATTCGCGAGCAGTCCGAATACAAAGTTGTCTATCTGAAGGTCGCTTCAATGCCCCAATCAGATCTTCATAGACTTAAAAAATTCTCGTCCAGCCTCAGCGAAATGTCTGCCATACTCTACCTAGATAACCCCCGCATACCCCACTCACATCACCGTACACACCAATTCCCTGAATGACAGCACACAATGCGGATATTGTAATAACCTGTTCAAATCTCTCTAATAAACTCAACCTGATTTTCTCGGCCCACCTCGATGCTCTTCTGATAGACATTAGCAGGGCTTCAATATCTTAACAGACCATACTAGCCTAACCTTAAATTTACACTTAACATGATTGATCCAGTTTCATGTCTTGTATATATATATCTTTTTTCCACCACTTGTATATATGTTTAAAACAAGACCGGAATTTATCGCTTGTCACATTCCCATTAAAGTCATGATAATCATGACACGACGGTTTCTAAGCACCTATTAATATGGACTAACAATCAAATGAATCGCCTTGTCCATGTAGAAGTCTTGGTTGTACATAATAGCAACTCACCTAAGTAATTTACTACGCTTTCGAAGTTATTCAATAGGCTCTTTTGAATTCAATTGTTATGATTAATGGAACTACTATGAGAACGGTAGAGCCGCTAAACATGCGGAGGGCGATTGGTTACGATCTGATTCTACCATGTCCCCGAACCCACGACTGGTTACTTAATTGGAGTGGGGCCATTTGATTTGCACCAATGTTTTCGGGCGTCGGGAATAACCTATTATAGGCACGCTGGCGATCCCCTCAATTCGACGACACCACCCCAACGGCATTTCACATGCGGATTCCATGGCTCAAACTCCATGACATTGAAGCTGAGTCACGCCCCTTCCCTTAAGGCGGGCGCGAAGCCCTACAAATCCAATTCAATTTTCAAAACTCAATTCGATCCCAATCCAAGAATGCTTAAAATCTGACTTAGATTCGACCTTGTTGAACCTTAAACCTAAATTAGGTTCAATTCAATCTTAATTCAAGAACCTTAAATCTGGAAATTAGTTTCATTTCAAATGCCAATTCAAGAACCTTGAATCTGAGATTAGGTTCAATTCAATTTCAACCCAAGAGCCTGAATCTGAATTAGGTTCGCTTCAACTTCACCTTAAAACGAACTAGCGTTCGATCATAGACTCAACCCTAGACTTTGATTCAAGGCTAGGCCCATTCAATTTTCCAAGTGGCTCGTAGTCTAAGAGCGTCCTTAATTCTGAAATAGCCCATTCGTTAAGTTTGAATCTTTCTCGAGTCTAGCACCTTAAAGTCAGATTTAGGTCTAAGCCCATTCAAGTCTACTTTCGAGCTCAGTTTCTTAAGTCCAGAACTCTAAGACTGAGTGTAGGTTGTTCTTAATGAGTTTTCAAGTAGACCAATCTTTTGTTTCCGGTTCTAAAGTGTGTATTTTCTTGATTTTCAACAAGATAGCAAAGATCGCAACTTGTCTTTGGGGCCTAGAAGAGTAACAAGAAGCCAAACCCGACGCGCTTCCTGATCACCAAGACTTTTCGATGGCAACATCGAACAACGCTTAATGCCATTTCTAGAGAAGCTCGAGGTCGTTGAGAGTTCTCGTCCTCGTATGCCCAAGAGAAAAAGCATTGGGGGGAAATGAAAGAAAAAGAAGACCCCAGGAAAAACCTCTCGAGTCTGACGAGGAGGAAGAAGACGGATGCTGGAGACACCACTCCCTCCTCCGAAAGACTAGGACGGAAAAAAAAGGGTGGAGCAACTAGAGAGTTGCGTCAAGGAGAATGTCCGAAAATTCAGGTTCAAGGGCCCGTGTTGTGCATTTTATGATATTAAGGGCCAGCTTCCTAAAGAAGTTTGTCATTCATGATTTGCCAAGTTCAAGGGGAACTGTAAGACTCCAGAAACCACCTCGCACTTTTCAATATCTAATGTCCTTAAGGAATGAGCAAAGAGTTATTTGCCTTCGGTGTCTCCTAATTTTATTTTGAAGCACCCCATAATAAAGATAATATGACTACGGAGGTTGTTGTTCATCAGACCTCTGAAATCAAGCCAAGCTCGATGATTGGGAATAGATCAAACACGAGTTCCTAAAGAGTACAGATACAATCCCAGTATCGTGCTGAATGTCTCACAGTTTCGCGAATAGAGCCACCAAAGCAGACGGTGTAGAAGAAATTAATTTTCATACACTTCTTATAGAATAGTGGATGATTTAATAAGGGATGACCGCTCAATGACCAAGTTACGACACGATAATGGAAAGAGATCAAAAGTATCGTGTATGGGCAATCATAGTAAAAGACCTCATGCTAAGTATGAGAGCCACTCAAGTTTCTAACCATTGTTCATTTACTGCTCTACAAGTTGCGCTTTCCAGTTTGAGGAAGATGTATCAGCCAGCTCTAAGGTGGTGGGGCATTAACAAGAAAGGTGGCTCCTCTTTTTCCAACATCTGATCAATCAGCCACATTCACAATGACAACTCTCTAACCTCTCGGCTCTTTCAGCAACAGCCATTCGAGAGGACCACACAAGGCTTCCCAATGGCGCATGACTACTATGAGCAGGCCTTTGACAGATTAAATGCAAAAAGGCGCACTTTGCTCCTATAGGACCCACTCAGATCGTCATATGATAAGAAATTAAAGAATTAGAACCCAAGCCTATTGCAAGTTCCACCAAGGAGGGGTCCACACACTGAGAATTGCATCGTTTGAAGCATAAGATTCAAGACATGGTTGAAGATGATCGCCTCCAGTCCCTCCTAACAGCGAGGATAAGATTCAACTACCACCCAGCACACTGTAAACCTGAGTCACCCCAAGGCGTGGTTAATGATCTGTGCGACCTCTCTAGATTGAGTTCATAGAGTCCTTAGTCCTAGCAATATATTCATTGTCTTTTGAGTCTATGTATCTCTTAAATAAGCCATGTAGTTTCAGTTTTCATTCAGCATAAAGATTCATTTGTTTTTGGAAATATTATTTTCTAATTCTATGCAAGTCTCAACACTCATGGCCACAATGGTTTATCTAATACTATATTAATTATTGAATTTGAACAACGCCCAAGAGAGGCCTTCTTTCACAGCTCCACAAAATGTCCCCTCCTTCCATTCCCTTTGTCACATCAATAAAATCCCTTGCAACCTTTGAGCCACAAACACAATCATTAGTCTATCTTTCTTTCATCACCCACATCTACCTAACCTTTGGACCAAACGGTGCGTAGGAAAAGACACGTGCAAAGAAAGAAAAGACAAAAAAAGGAAGAATAAAATGGGCAAAAAGAAAAAAAAGCAAATTTTCAAAGTTCAATGCCAGTTATACAAAAGTCATCAAAAATGCAAATCCAAAGCTCAAAGCCAAATCAAATAAAAAGCAAGAGAGTCTAAAAAAGCACACTACACTGTGAGTTCACTTCATGATCATCAAGCCTTTTTCACACCTCAAACCACAGCCTCACATTACAACCACAAAAGCCCTCTCGCACGAGGCATTGTCCAAATCTTCATCAGAACTACGGTGGTCTGATTCCGTAAGGATACTAGGAAGCCTCTTCTCGAGGTTCGAACACATCAACATTAAATCGTTTGAGGCCTTTTGAGTGCTTTGACTTTCTAAGAATTTGATAATGGTTTTGCCAGTCTAGAACCTGACATAGACTCATGTTTGAACCAACATCATTAGCCAACCAGCATCGCCACATCATGACCCTTAGCACCAATTGACCCTTTTTATTTCTCGAACCATAGCTCATTCTTTGGTCACCTTCAAGGACTCATTGACTTAATCCAAAGAAGTAAGCCACCTGACCTTTGGTTAGTACATCTGTTGGGGAACTCATCCATACAATCCGTCCACCTTCCCTATGTTGACTCTAAGCCGTAAACTACATTGTCCCAAAGCTCGCTAGAGGGCTCGTCGCCATCATGACTTAATTTCCAGTTGGGGGCTTCTTGCCTCCTAAAGCCCTATTACGTGTTCAAGTCTATTGCCATCAAGTGAAAATCATCGAAACTCCACTTATGGACCTTGTCCTTCCAATCAAAGTCTGTCTCGTCGATGTCAAATCGAGTTAAAGTCAATTTCAACTCAAAGCCATATCTCAGTGTCAATTTCAAAATCAAGTCGCGTCACCACAATATTCCGTGCCACCCTTCTCTAAGTCACTTTTCAAGCAGCACTTTTCTAATAGGCCTTCAAATTCAAAGACTCTCTCAAATCATTCAAATTATGTCTAGAACCAGACCTACGACAAAGAACCTTTCAAACTCAAAGACTCTCCAAATCATGTCTAGAACCAGACCTAGACAAGACCCTTTCAAATTCAAAGGCTCACTCAAATCATGTCTAGAACCAGACCTAGACAAGACCCTTTCAAATTCAAAGGAATCTCTCAAACCATTCTAGAACCAGACCTAGACAAGACCTTTCAATTCAATGACTCTCTCAAATCATGTCTAGAACCAAACTAGACAAGACCCTTCAAATCAATGACCTCTCAATCGTGTTCTTGAACCAGATCTAGACAAGACCTTTCAATTCAAAGGCTCTCTCAATCATGTCTCAAACCAGACCTAGACAAGGCCTTTCGAATTCGAAGACTCTTTCAAATTCTAATTCAATGACTCATGCCCCTTCTCAATCTCAAGGTCACAAGTTACAAGTCAACATTGTATGCAAATTCGCTAGACATAAAACACACCTATGTCGTTCACCAAGGTAGTTCTCAATCTGAATTAGGGCTATCATTTCAAAGTCAATGCTCATTTTTTCGGAAAGCATGGGATGCGTCTGCATTTCTCCCAGTAGAGCCCGAACGAAGAATAATCGCTCGAGGACTCAGACCGCACGGACACGGCTACAGGTAAACAACCGTTTGTTTGCAGGTACCGGCAAAAAGGACTCAGGGTCGCAGAACGTCTTGAGTGCTCTCCGTCCCGAATCGAAACTTGACTTCGTTACGAGACTATCGTCTTCCAAACTCGTCAAAGGTGGGGGGCTTCTGTACACACTAAATGTGTCTCCCAAATGAGTAATCCGGATGAAACATACGCGTCTCCGATTGTTTCGACTCAGAAAAGATGCTTTGAACTCAGAAAGTTGGACATACGTGAGTCATACTGGAACTATTGAGCAAAGGACAAACAAAGGGGGCAAAAATATTTTCTTTATTTATTTTAATTATTTCTATTTTAGGATTTTTAAATACATTTATATCGTGATCTCCATATTCCACTTCTTCATTGCACTCTTCACATCTGAGCTCACTAAGTATTTTTAGATTATTTTTCTGATTTTCTATATTTTCGATGATTTTATAAGTTTTATACTAAAATACAAAAAATACAAAATAACAAAAAAAATACCCCGGAAATTACGTGAATTCTAGAACACTCTAGAACTCCTTGCTGGAGAGCAAGGTGTCTGAGGATGCGTCGAATCAAGGCAAATCACGTATATGGAAATGGAATCAAATAAAATCAAAAAATACGCGGAGAATAACCTGCGTTATATACCAGAAGCCTACGTATATACGCAGGTCTCCTGCGTATATACGCAGAACCTTGCGTATATACGCTAGCCCTCCGCGTATATACGCACAGGGTTTTTTCCCTCCTCGTGCCTCTCTGCCTATAAATACGTGCCTTGCTCATTCCGAAAAGACACGGTTTCTACACCACGTTATTCAATTCTCCCGTCTCTAACTTGCGTATCTCTCTCACACTCTCGCACATTCAAAACACATACATTCTTGAGTTCTAGCATCATTTCTGTTCGATCCAACGAGCGAAATCAGGTATAAACTCTGAGATTACTCACCTAAAACACCTTTTTTGACTCTTCTTAATTCCTTTGTCACTTTTAATTTGACTAATTAGTTGCGAGTTTCAATTCAATTTAAACAATATAGAAACTAACTCTTGAATCATCTCATGTAAATATTAGGATTGGTCATTAACGTTTTCAAATTCGTTTATATCATCTTGTCACAATTTATCATTATGCATATTGTTATTGTCATACTAACGCGTTTATTTGTCTCGATTAGCAATTCATCGAAGGAACGATTCCTTTAGTTTTACTCTAACAATTTGATTATTCGCAGTGACAAGGTGAGAAGGACACACATGTATTACTATTATGCTTTACTAACCTTGTTTTCAATGTTTCGTTTGTACATATTCTATCACACTTGTATATATTGCTTAAACAAGATCGGAATTCAATTGCTTGTCACATTAAAGTCAGATAATCAGGCGACCGGTTTTATAGGCACCTTATTAATATTGACTATACAATCAAGTGATCGCCTTATCCATGGTAAAAGATCATTGTTTGTACTAATAGCAACCCACCTTAGTAATGTTAGGTTAGTGCGTTTCAAGATCAATTCAATAGGTCTTGAATTCAATTGTTATGACTTATGGAACTACAATAGACCGAGTAGAGGCCGCTACATGCAGCGGATTGGGTTATGATTCAATCCGTACAATGTCCCGAACCCACAACTTTGGTTACTGACCTATTTGTGGGGCCACCAGCTAGTTTGTTGGCACCAATGTTTCGGGCGTCCGTGAATAACCTATATAGGCACGGTGGCGATCCCCTCAATTCGACAACACACCCCAACGCATTCACATGCGGATTCCATGGCTCAATTCCATGACACTGAAGCTGAGGTCACGCCCCCTAAGGCGGGGCGAAGCCCTACAGATGCATCTCCATTAATTCAATTGCATAGTTACACACATACATACAATACATTTGAAAAAGAATTCATAAAACTTAAATTGCATGCATACATACTTTTTTTGACATACATATACATACATGCTTATACATACATATATATACCAACTTAAATTTTTTAGCTTATATTCATAAAACACAATTTTAAAAAATGATAATACATACACATACATACACTTACATATATACTTACTTTACTTAAATTTTTGGAAAAACTAATTATTTAAAACAAAAAAACCCATAATACAAACACATCCATACATACATAGACAGACATATATATATATACATACAAAAATACACAACATATTCATTCATWAAATAAAAAAAATCAATCATAAAAACCACGAATAAAATCATACACACAACTAAAAAACCCAAAAAAATCATAGAAAAAATTGTCAAAAAATTAAACAGAACCCTAAACTAAATATAAATTAAAAATTGGAAAAGATTACCTAGAGAGGTGGCTGTGGGTGAAGGCAGTGACAATGGTGGCTGCAAAACAAAAAATAAATAAATTAAACCCTCAAATTAAAACAACCAAATTCAAAATTAAACACTAAAATTAAACCCAAATAATTACCACAATGTAATTTAGAGGGAAAAAGAGAGAAACGCAGGTGGGGGTGGGTCGACGACGGCGCGGAATGACGACAGTGGGAGCGACAGTAGGGTGGTCGCGGTAGTGAAACAAAAAAAAGAGAGAGAAAGAGAGAGAGGCGGTGAGCCTAAGAGATAGAGATGCGGTGGGGTGGGTCGCCGGTGAGAGGAGACAAAGAGAGAGAGAGAGGCGCGGGTTAGTTGGAGGTTTGGGGTTTTCGGGTTTGAGAATGAGAGTGAGAGTGTCGAGTGAGTCGAATGAATTTAAAAGTGGTCTCGAGTGAATAAAACACGCGACTAGTTTTTTTTCATTAAAAAAATTAGCAACCGATTAATCGGTTGCTAATTGCTTACTACATGGGAGAAACCAAAACCCAATTCCGCCAAAATAAAAGGATTTAGCGACCGAAATATCGGTCGCTAATTGGTCTCCAACTATTTTCGATCGGTAACGGTCGCAATTAGGGACCGATTRAAAATCGAWCTCGGTCGCCCGTATGCAAATTTCTAGTGGTGCTAGAGAGTGGTTTACCTCGAAACTTCTGGGCTAAAGTTGTGAGTACTGCGTGATATTTTTTAAACAGGGTAATGTTGAGACCACTTCTGAAGAAAACTCCTTATGAATTCCTTAGAGGAAGAAAGCCAAACATTGCACTTTTACGTGTTTTTGGGTGCAAATGCTTTGTACACATCAATGGTAAATCCAGTTTGGACAAGTTTGACCCAAGGATCGGAGTGATGAGGTTGTTTTCGTTGGATACTCTTCACACAGCAAGGCATATAAAGTGTTCAACAAAAGAACCTTTTGTGTTGAAGAAAGTATCCATGTTTTATTTGATGAGACTAACATGTTCAGCAAGCATGTGCAGGTTGATGATGCTGATGAGTTCGAGATTGGTTTGCTAAACTTCACAGGAGCTGAGGAAGGAAATGATGCTAAACTAGACTCACCACATAACTCTCCCAGAGAGGAAGAGTTTGGTACAACACAAAATCGTGTAGCTCAAGAGGTAAGGGAAGAAGGTAGTGACTCAGAGGCTCATCCACATGAAGATGATGCAATTGAGATCATTAATGGAACTGGTTCACCCATTCAAAATGAAAATGACATAAGGGGAACCAGTACTAGACCAGGTTCAACATTGGAAGGCACAAATGTAAACTTTGATACAAACAAATCCTTTAACTATAAGTCCTCTCACCCCACTATTCTTATCATTAGTGACATTAACAAAGGGTACAGACTACGAATTCTACTTCACAAAACTTTTGTGCATTTTACTCCTTCCTTTCAAAAGTTGAACCAACTAACTTTAAAGTGGCCTTAACAGATCCAGATTGGGTTCTAGCTATGCAAGACGAACTCAACTAGTTTGAGAGAAATCAAGTTTGGCATCTTGAACCAAGGAAGGAAAATATGTCTGTTATTGGAACTAAATGGGTATTCAGAAACAAATTGGATGATTCAGGTATTATAGTCAGAAAWAAAGCTAGGCTAGTGGTTCAAGGTTGTAATCAATAGGAAGGAATTGATTATGAAGAAACCTTTGCTCCAGTAGCCAGGCTTGAAGCAATTAGGATCTTAATTGCATTTGCAAGTCACATGAACTTCAAACTCTTTCAAATGGATGTTAAAACAACCTTTCTTAATGGCTATCTGAAAGAAGATGTTTATGTGGAACAACCCCCTAGTTTTGAGAATAGTGATTTGCCAAACCATGTATTTAAACTTGACAAAGCTGTTTACGGTCTGAAACAAGATCCTAGAGCATGGTATGAGAGACTTTCCAGTTTTCTTCTAGAAAATGGATATAAAAGAGGCTCGGTTAAGAAGACACTATTTTTAAAGGACAAGGGAACTGATTTGTTAGTGCTTCAGATATATGTTGGTGATATTTTGTTCGGAGCTACTAATCCTGATTTGTGAGATGAGTTTGCAAATTTGATGAAAAGTGAATTTGAGATGAGTATGATGGGAGAACTTGGATTCTTCCTAGGACTTCAAATCAAGMAAACCATGGATGGAATCACGATCCATCAACAGAAGTATCTCAAGGAACTACTRAAGAGATATGGTCTACAAGAGAGAAAATCCTATGAAACACCTTTCCAACTTCTACAAAATTGAGCCTTGATGAGAAGGGAAAAGATGTTGAGGGTAATTGAGCATGTGGTATCCAAAAGGAAGCAGTGTGAACCTATTTGGATACACAGATGCTGACTTTGCTGGTTTTATTGTGGACAAGAAGAACACTTCTAGAATAGCCCACTTCTTAGGTTCTTGTCTCATCTCATGGGGATCTAAGAAATTAAACAAAATTCTGTGGCATTATCTATAGTCGAGTCTGAGTACATTGCAGCTACTTTGTGTTGTGCTCAGCTCTTGTGGACAAAGTCACAACTAAAGGATTTTGGGGTCTGTTTTGGAAGTGTGCCCATTTTATGTGATAACACAAGTGCAATAAGTATTTCAAAAAATCCTGTCCAACACTTTAAAACCAAGCATATTGAGATTAGACATCATTTTCTGAGGGACAATGTTGAGTTGGAGTTCTGCAAGTCAGAAGATCAACTAGCTGACATATTTACCAAACCTTTGAGCAGAGAAGTGTTCATCAAACTTCTTACCTTGTTGGGTATGATTAAAATTAGGCAATGAGCTCTTAGGTCATGACTTGCCCCCCTTTGGCTAGTCAAATGATGACTTCTTTGTATATATTGTTTTTGTCTTGTTGTTTGTATATTTTTATTCTTTTCTTTTTCTTCCTGCTTTTTAGGGCTTACAAAGTTCTTATGCGATGCTAAACTAATYAATCAAGTACTCAAAGTACATTGGCATAAGTCTTGAAAAAGGGTATGTTTGCACAGACCAGTGGCAGACCACTTGGGAACCAGTTTGTTGAGGTGGTTAATTTCTGAATATTATATTCTAATTTCAGTCGAATTCAAATTTTAGAATTAATTGCAAAGTCGGCTGTAATTATGGCAACTGCCATTGTAAGAACGGATAGTTGTTCAAAAATCTTGCGAAATATCCGTTGCTTTTCAATCTTGCTTTGATATATATATTTTGCATGTGATCAAATATTTTCCTCTTCTTTTTGATTAAACATTTTCCATTTTTCTTTCTCTCACTTGCCGTTATACATATATTTTTCTCGCAATTTCTAATCTCCTTATTCTGTGTTTCTTTTCTCTCTGAATTCTTGAGACACAAATTGCTCAAGCTTTCTGTTATACTCTTATTTGCTCAAATTAGTGTCAAAATTAAGTCTCACCATGTCTCAGAGAAGAAGTACTAGGTTAGTCGAGAAGGAAGTGACCGAGTCTCCAGAAATTGAGACTAAAACTTCAAACAAGGAGGTTGAGAAGGTAATTGAATCGGTTGTGAAGGAGATTCTTGAAGAAGAAGTTGAGGATGAAGAGGAGGTGCCTCTAATTAGGAGAAATTCGAAGAAAGCTACTACCACCAAAACAACCACTCCCAAATCCACCACAAAATCCATCACCACAAAAACCGCAACTCCCTAAACAACCACCAAAACTGTCAAAATCGCAACTCCAAAACCCACAAAAACCACCACTCCCAAAAAGCCAATCTCACCCTAACAAAAGGATTCTACACCAGAATCGGTGGAGGATTATAAGCTGGAGGAATCGATGAAGGAAGAAAAAGCTAAGGAAAAGGGTCTAAACCGGTTGCAGAATCAGAACTAGTTGATCAAGAGTTGGAAGAGGAAGTTAAAAAAGAGGATGTGATTGATGMGATGAGGAAGGAAATRAAGGCTAAAAAGGTAGCCTTAAAGAAATCGCCAACCAAAGAGGTTAAGAAGGAAGTTGTCAAGGAGGTAACCAAACCCACCATCACAAAACAGCCTGCCAAAACCACCACTAAATCCAAAACCCCTACACCCAAGACCACTCCCAAACTAGTGGAGAAAAGGAAGGAAAAGGAGGGTGATGCTGTTGAGGGGGAAGTTGTTGTAGGTTTAGGTTCAGAGGTTCAGGCTGCTACTAGCAAGGTTTTATGAATGAAGACGGTTGCCATGAAGGGTGTTGAAGCTTCCAAAGGCAAAGAGGTGATGACAAAACCACAACCAGACCAGTCCCCTACGAACAAAAAGAGGAAGCAATCTGCTCTAACTATAGTTGGGGGTCCAAAGCCCAAGAAAAGTTCAAGGGGGGGGGGGGGGTGAGTTAAGTGATTTGTCCCCTTAACCAATTTTTCTTCTTTTAGGATTGTTTGTGAGGAACCAGTTGGGCTTGTTCCTGTGCGCAGCAGAATTTAAAGCAGGTAATTAAAGAACACACAAATTTAACGAGGTTCACCCAACTATGGGCTACGTCCTCCTACCCTATGCTCTTTTATTAATCTTCTTCGAAAAATAAAGAACACACTCTCTGTTGTTTCTCTACTCCGGGAACCAGCACACCCCACACTGTACTCGGAATGTGCACTCGACTCACACTCGTAAGTCCAATGTGTTTGAACTCACAAACACTCACCTAGCCTTCAACCGTTCTGTTGAAAGATATCACAATAACAAGTTTTCTCTCTTTTGTGTTTGCTTCTTAAAAGATAATAAAGAGAAATAATATGCCCTATTGTGCTCTTGTATATGACTCGATGAAAAGGTTTTGTGTTTAAGTATTTTTCTCTCAAAAATTCTCTTTTTCAATCGTGGAGAGATTTATGGAATATGGAGTATTAGATGAGTATTTATAAGCTTGGGAACCGAAACCCTAGTTTCCTTATATCACATTGACTTGACAAGCAAGTCAAGATGTGATTTATGGAAAGTATATCTTGTTTGATTTAATCACAAAGATAAGATGAAACAAGATAATACTCATAGGATTAARGTAACCAAATTATCCTCATCTAATATTCCAACTGTCTCGGTTATTTTTAAAACAATTCTTTGAAGAAATATTTTAATAAAAACCTTTTTCAAAACCGCAACTAGCATATTCCATACAGACAGCCTGGTTCCTCGACCTGGTTCCCTATAAAGAGTATGTTATGAATTTTGTTCCAACTTGTACCAGAATATACAACAAGACTCTAAATACTTATCAACACTTATATTACCTAAACATACGGATCATACTACGGAGCACATTACATGATCTGTCTCTTATACACATCTAGATGTGTATAAGAGACAGGCCTGGTTCCTCGACCTGGTTCCCTATAAAGAGTATGTTATGAATTTTGTTCCAACTTGTACCAGAATATACAACAAGACTCTAAATACTTATCAACACTTATATTACCTAAACATACGGATCATACTACGGAGCACATTACATGATAGACCTAAATAAACAATAAGTACAAATCTATCTTTGTCTTCATGTAATCTTCAAGACTTGAACCTTCCTTTGATTACTTCAATCTTAAGCATTGCATCTTTCTCCGAATTCCTTAGAAAGGCCTCCATGCTCCAAGTCTTGGAATGTACTTAACTACTACACCTGTAACATGGTTAATGTATAATAAAGAGCATAAGACTGCTTTTTAGTATAATAGTCAATGGAACAGTTCTACTGGTTCCCATCAGTACATGGAACTATATTCATTCAACTATTCCCTGCAGTAAGATAAGTTAGATCTAATAAATAGCACATGTCATCATCTAACTTGCCTAGAGAAATAGTATGTTATATTAGCTGGTTCCTTTGACCAACTATGTCATCAATCAAATTGTCCTGCTCCCTATAATAGTTTGTCATTAATCAAAACCTAAGGGACTCAACAAAAAGTAAGTCTATCACTCCTCAACCACTGTATGATCTTTCTGATAGACAAATATTTGTTGGCTTCTCTATAGCTAAGAGTTGGGTAGAACAGAAGCTTTTGCATGAAATTAGAGATGCCGTAGCTTTTCAGAAATGGTCTGTGTTGTTTGCTAAAGAATTGGATGTCTTTATGCAATTGGTTGAAGAATTTTATGCTCATCTTCACACTAAGGACGATGGGTCCTATTTTGCTTTTGTTATGAACACTCCTATTAATTTCTCTGAGAAGAAATTGGCAGAAATTCTTAAAGTTCCAACTAAGGGACTTGATGTGTACTCTTGTGAGAATTGGCCAAGTGTTAAAGGAGTCTCAATAGAACAGATCCAGATCCGGTTGTTCAATGGTCCACCTGACCCTAAGCAGGGGTACACCATCGGCCGTTTAAGGGAACCAATTATGAGGATATTTCATACAATAGCCTCAAATTGTGTTTCCCAGAGCACAAGGTCGTATGTGTGTACAATTGATGGATAGTGTTCTCATTTACTGTCTCATGGAACACATTCCTGTTAATCTCCCTACTATGGTTCTTGGACACATGATCTGCTGTGTTGAGAAAGCAAAACATGCTCTGCCTTATGGTGGTTGGCAGACCTTGGTGTTTAACCATTGGAAAATTCCTATGGTGGGAGATCATGGAACAATGTCTCATCTCACCAATCAAATTATAGGTTAAAAAGGTATGAGCTATGCAGGTGGCATATTGAAGATGAAAGATGATGTTAAGGGGAGTACAGCAGGTGCAGGGACCAATTCCGAATCAGTTCAGRCAACATATGCCTTGGTGAACCAATTGAGTTACCAGAACACTATGATGCAGTCCATGATCAACAATGTTACTCAACTTTGTCCTGCCCTTCAAGAATCCTACAAGAGAGTTGAGGTTCAGCTTGGCCAAGCTGACATACCAGGTTAGGAGGATTCTACAAAGAAGGAGGAGTCTTCCCAAGCTGCTTAGGAGGATGAAGATCTGGTTTCTGAAGAAAAAGAGGAAGAAGAAGAGGTGGAGGGTAGAAGCTGCTTCAGAGGACCTCGAGGAGGAGGATGAAGATGATGAGACTGGAAATGACTCTAGAGCTGATTAAGTTGCCTCTTTTCTTAATCTACATTGCTGCTAACTAGAGATGGCAATGGGTAGGGTCTGGGTTGCGTCCGCCTAGACCCAGACTCATACCCGCTCATTTTTTTGAGATCCAAACTCGACCCATATCCGTTGGGTCTGAAATTTTTAGACCCAAACCCAAACCCATAGGGTCTGATGGGTCAATGGGTCCTTACAGGGTCCTAAATGGGTCTTTCTTAATTGGGAAATTCCATTTGGTACCACTCAGGTATTGCCATTTCCAAATGGTACCATTATATATTTCATAATCCAAGCTGTACCATTAATTATTTAACCTAATTGCTACAGTAACACACTTTGTTAATCACTGTTAGGCTGCTGTTAGTGTTGTTTAATTGAGGGTTATGTAGGGTTAAAATTGTTTAATTCCTTACAATTAATAACCTATTTATTTCCTTACTTACCAAATTCAAAACTTTTCACTCGACATTCCTCTCTGACCCTTTGTCTTCTCTTCTTCTACCTCTGCTTCTGAGTTACGATCTACAATTTGCTCCATTGTTGCTGTCTGTGTTTCTCGTCGCTGCCAATTGTGAGGTTAGTAGTATTTGTTTCCTTTTTTCCTTTTTCTTTTGTAAATTATTTCTGTTTGCTTGAGTATAATTTCATGATTGTTTGATCTTGAATGTTTCTGAATTYCGATTGTTTTTTTTCCTGAATTTTTCAGCTGCTATTGTATTATTATTTTTCAGTTGTTGTTATGATTATACTTGTTCTGATTTCCTTTTTCGTTTATCTTTTGTAAATTATGTGTGTTTGCTCGTATAAAATCAGTTGTATTGTTTGATTGTTTTTAATTTTTCTAAATTTCAAATGTTTTTTTTTTTTGTGATGGTGTGAAATAATTGTATTATTATGTTGGGATGTTTAAGTTGTTGTTGTTTGTGTTGTCATTTTTTTTTGTCTCGAATTATAGTGTCTGATTACTGTATTGTTATTTGTTGGGTTGAATTTTTGTGCAAATTGTAATTGTTCTTGGTTACATGCAGAATGGGTTTTCAAGAAAGGGTGTTACGATTTCAGTCATTGGGGTCATTTGTAGACATCAAAGTTGATGTCAATATGTGTAGCTTAATAGATGTGTTATGTGTGTATGAGGACAGAGCTAAGTTGTTGGGTTATGAGGTTCCTCTGTATCCTAAGTTTTTCTATGTGCTTAAAATGAACCAAGTTGAGTTGAATGAGGACGAGGACTTGATGACTATGTTTAAGAATTTGCCTGAYCATGAAATGATTTACATTTTGGTGATGGCTAAGAAGAAACCTAGTKCACTTAATGAGTTGGTGATGAGGCTTAGGGAGAACCATGGTGGTAATGATGATGGTCATGAAACACAACCACGGGGGATTGAGGGTAATGCAACCATTAAGGATCATTTGTTGGCAAATATGGAGACAAATGTAATTGTTAAGGGTAAAAAGTTGCATGTGAGGAGGAGTGTTGCCTCAACATCAAAGGTGAAAGGTAAGGAGATCTATGAGGTAGATAGGGTTGAAGAACACATGAAGAATTATGCATTTGATGGACTTAGTGATGCCAATGGTGAGGGTTATGATCCTGTAACTCAACAGACATGGTTGGACTTACAAGATGAGTTTCCACCTGATGATCCCAAGGAATTCAAGAAGTGATTGAAGGAGGCAAAGAAAAAGGAGAGAGACYAAGCTAAGGGACTTAAGAAGGGTTCCACATCAAAGGAGAAACCACCTAATAATCCTAATCCTAAGGCTGGTGCTAAATTGAAGGCAAATATTCCCAAGGCTAAAATGCAACAACCTGTTGTCACTCAAACTAATGAAACACCAAATGCACCTGAAATCATAAACACCAAATGCACCAAATCATAAACACCAAACGCACCAAATGCACCTAAACACCAAATGCACCACAGAGCCTTGAAGTAGCTGCACATACACCAAGGAGGAGTCAAAGATTGAATGCTGCCATAGGTGCTTCACCAAATCATGAGCAACAAACAAATGAAACACCATTTGAACCAGAAATCATAATTGGGACTCAATCCAGTTTTGCACCACAGAGCCATCAAGGATCTGCTCAGACACCAAGGAGGAGTCAAAGGTTATCTGCTTCCATAAGTGCTTCACCAAAATCAAGAGAAACAAATTGAATCAAATTCTGAGATTTTCCAGAAAAAAATACCTAGGACAACAGCAACAAAGAAGGGTCTTATTGTTAGTGCTAAGAACAAAGATGCCACTAAAGTTGAAGTCCCTTCCAATGTTCTTCAAATGTAGACAAGATCTACTATGTCTGTGAATCATTTCCAGCTGAATGAACACATAGAGGAAAGTGATGATGATTCAGATGACACTTACACATGCTCAACTGAAAGTGATGATGAACATCAGATTAACAACAATGAAGAAAATGAAGAAGGTATTCAAAATAACCAGCTAGAAGAGGATTTCAGTTTCCCAACAGTGGAGGATACTTGGAACCCTCATCAGTGGCATGATTACTTGGATGATGGTGACTGTAATGACGATGGTTACTTTGCAAGATTGTACAAAAATGGTGAAATTTATGAAGAGCAAGTTTTTTGAAAAATTGAATTAAGACCTTGAATGATATTCACTGAAATGAGCCATTTCCTAGATACCTTGAAGGATTATTGTGTCCACCAAGGATTTGCAATGACTGTATTATGGTCTGATAAGTCAAGATACATAGCAATTTGCTCAGCACTTCACTACCAATGGAGAATTCATGCTTCCAAATTGTTAGATGGAAGGACTTGGGCTATTAAGAAGATTGATCCAAATTTTCACACATGCAGAGGTCTTGTGACAGAGAACCCTATTTAATGACATAGGCCATCCAGAGAGAGCTATGCAATTTTCAACTGTGTTCATTTCATTTGCTGGGGTTCAACAAGGGTTTCTTAGTGGTTGTAGATCACTCATAGGGGTTGATGGGGCACGCCTGAAAGGCAATTATGGTGGTGTCTTGTTATCTGCAATTGGCATGGATGCCAACAATGAAATCTATCCTATTGCATATGCTATTGTGGATGTGGAAAATGAAGAAAATTGGACATATTTTTTCTACCACTTGTTCAGTATTGTGAACAATGGTACAAGAGACAACTGGACCATCATTTCAGATARACAGAAGGTGATCATCACCTATTAATTATACAATTTCAAGTGTAACTGCAAGTTTTATATGTCTTAACAATTTTCATTTATTTTTGCAGGGTGTTCATTTGGCACTCAAAAAGGTTTGGCCACTTGCAAAAAGAAGATACTGCTGCAGGCATCTCAGTAGGAATTTCAAGAAAATATTCCCTGGTCCTCTAATGTATATCCTCTTTTAGAGAGCTTGTAATGCCACTAACCCATTTATTCAAAAAAGCCATGGAAAGACTGAGAAAGGAAGGCAAAACCCCTGTCATGAAGTAGTTTGCAGACTTAGGTAATCAATCTAAGTGGACTAAACATAAGTTTGATCCATCAGTATGTTCTGATGTGAACACATCAAACTTTGTGGAGAGTTTCAACTAACCTCTAGGTGTTGACAGGTGCAGGCCAGTCCTCACTTTGTTAGAAGGTATTGTTTGGTTCTTAATTGATGGTGATTATTTTTGATCTAAATTTGTGACAAAATATTTGATGCACCATTTCTAATGAATGTAGGAATTAGAAGAGTTTGCATGGTGAGGATTTCAACAAGGCAACAACAAGCAGAAAAATGGGATGATGATGGACTTTGTCCAAAAATTGAGAAGATTTTGAAGGAAATCGAGGTGGCAACAAAGTTTTGCAAGGCACACAAGTCTTCACCTGGAGAGTATGAGATTAATGAGGGCAAGAGTGCCTTTCCCTTGAGCATAAACAACAGGAAATGTGCATGTGGGGCTTGGCAAATAACTGGCATTCCATGCAGGAATGCAGTAAGAGCCTTATTTGATTCAAAAGTAGACCCACACCAATATGTTAGCTCATGGTACTCTGTTAAGACATACAAGAAGACATACTCACACTCTATTGCTCCAATATCCGACTCTGAGCAGTGGCCTGAGTTTCCAGATTTGCACAAAGTACTACCACCACCTCACAAAAGGGGAGTTGGAAGGCCAAGCAGAAATAGGAGAAGAGAGGAAGGAGAGGAAGCTAAGGGAAGGAGAAGTAAAACAGTGAAATGTGTAATGGATTGAGTTTGTATGAGTTAGGCGCGAAAACCCCTAAAAACGCCCAAAAATGGCCCTAATACGCCCCAACTTGACTTTCTCGT
>SNQN01010177.1:0-22802 GCA_008642245.1 Bassia scoparia
ATGCTCAAGATCACCCCTTAAGGGATTTATCTTGGCATGTGTAATTGCACAATGGCTAAGGAATCCTTTCCGCCATGCCGGTATGCACGTGTTACTCATGCGTGTTATAAGGGTTATGCTCGGCCATCATACCAATTTGTGGTGTGGTGAAATTGGACCGCAGCTCTACTTTTTAGGCAATCGGTTACACTATCAGCACTTAACCAAGCGACTTATAGTTCATTAGATCTGACCTAAGGTGAATAAATTAGGTTTGTGTTTCGATCTAATGTGCTTGTTAACTGTGACTCTTCATTCAGTCCAAGCCCAAGTCCTTAATTATGTCAAGACATGTAAGTGACAACATTAGGCCCCATTTCAAAATCACTTGCAAGACCTCATCGACTAGAAATCTGACTTAGTTACGATCCCATCCAAGAGTCTTAAATCTGACTTAGATTACTACGACTTTTGGGACCTTTAAAACTGAATTAGGTTCAATCTAATCAAAAACCTTTAATTGAATTTAGGTTCAATTCAATTTCAAAACTTAAGAGCTTGAACTGATATTAGGTTCCGCTTCAACTTCAATTAAGAACTTTAAAACTGAACTAGTTGATCATAGATCAACCTAGAGAACTTTGATCAGGCTAGGCATTCAATTCAAGTGGCTCGAGAGGATCTAAGATGTCCTTAATTCTGAAATGCCTCTAGATTTGTTAATCTTTCTCGAGTCTAGCGCTTAAATCAGTATTTAGTTAGCCCATTCAAGTCTATCTTTCGAGTTCAATCTAAGTTTCAAAACCTCAAGACGAGTTAAGTGTTTTTAGAGTTTTCAATCTTTGTTTCTGGATTTCAGCAAGATAAGCAAAGACTCCAACTGTGTCTCTGGGGCCAAATAGCAAGGAGTAGTCAAATACATCACTTCCCACAAAAGGCCACAAGTCTCTTGACCTCCCATCATCACAAAAAAAGAGAGCCTATCTATACTCCTTGTAACCTCAACTGGAAAAACATCAACCACCACTACCATCAGAGCCTCATGAGTCACCAAGGCGTGGATAATCATGATCTGCCGCCTTCTTAGATATGTATCGAGTACCTAGTCCTTAGCATTATGTTCTTTCTAATTCGTTGTTTTTGAGTCTAATGTACTTTCAAAAATAAGCCATGTATGTCCTCAATTTTACTTTCATCAATTAAAAGTGATTCATTTTGGCAATATATTTTTCAATTCATTGCAAATGTTCTAACACTTCGATTTGCACAATTGTTTAATCTAATGCTTGATTCAATTATTTAAATTTGAACAACTGCCCAGAGAGGCCTTCTTTCACAGTCCACAAATGACCCCTCCCGTTCCTATTCCTTTGTCACATCAAATCAATAAAACCTTGCACTTTTGAGCCACAAAACACAATAATTGCCTATTCTTTCTTCCATCACCCAATCTACCTAACCCTTTGGACCAAACGTGCGTAGGAAAAGAACACGATGCAAAAAGAAAGAAAAGAAAAAAAAGAAAGAAGAAAAAAGCAAAAAGCCAAAAAATATAAAAAAATCAAAGTTCAAAATCGCTAGTCATAAATGCTAAATCAATTTCAAATATCCAAATCCAAAGTTCAAATGCAATTCACAACAAAAAGGCAAAAGTCTAAAAAGCACACTGCGCACCGGTGGGTACTCTTAATCATTCAAGCCTTTTATCACCCTCCAACCACAGCCACATTACAATCACACAAAAAGCCCTTTCACCGAGTGCATTGTTCAAATCACATCAGAACTACTTGGTCTCATTCCGTACAGGATACGTAAGGACTTCTTCTCGAGGTTCGTACCGCATCAGCATTAACACTTTAAATCATTTGAGGCCTTTTTGAGTGCTTATTGACTTGCTAAGGAATTCGATATGGTTTTGCCAGTCTAGAATCCTGACATAAGACCATGCGTTATGACTTACATTCATTTGAGCCAACCTCTATCTAGCCACATTTTGACCCTAGTCACAATTTACCTTTTATTCTCGAAACATACGCCTTTCTTGTACCTTCAAGGATCATTGACTGGACTCCAAATAAGATAAGCCACCGACCTTTGGTGCAGTACATTACTTGTTGGGGAACTATCCACAAATCTATCACCTGTCTCTATGGATCTAAGTCCGTAAACCCAACATTGTCTACAAGTCGCTGGCGGGCTCTTGTCATCATGGTCCTTAATTCCAGTTGGGGGCTTCTTTGTCTCTTTAACGCTCATATTACGTGTTCAATCTATCTTCTATCAAGTGGGAAATCCTGAATAAATTCACTTTTGGACCCTATTGCTCTATTCGCAATCAAGTCACTGTACTCTGCCAATGTTAAGCAAAGTCCGTCCAAAGGTCACCTTCTCTAGTCACTCTTCAAATGACATCTTCAATGGCACTTGGTACTAGGATTTAGACCTAGATCGTCCTTTCCTATTTAGAACCAGACTAGACTGGACTTCAAATTAAAGACCACTTTCAATCATCTAGAATCAACCTAGAAAGACACTTTCAACATCATGGTTCTAGAATCAGACCTAGACTAGATCTCTTTCAAATCATCGTCTAAATCAAACCTAGAGCAAGACGACTTTCAAATCATGTTAGAAAACCAGACCTAGACTATACTCTTTTCAAATTCAAAGACTCTTAAATCATGTCTAGCAGAACAAGAACTAGACAAGACATTTCAAATCAGTCTAAAAATCAGACCTGGACTGCGACTCTTATTCAAGTATAATCTGTTAAAGCTAGAAGCACTTCAAAGACATGCTTCGAGAACAGACTAGAACAGCCTTTCAATAGATAAATAGTCTAGACACTTACAAACATTATAACTGTCTTGACAGACTAGACAACATTCAAAAGACTCTCTTCAATCATGTTCAAAACAGACCTAGACACAAGACCCTTTCAAATTCATATGACTCCTCAATAACCATGTCTAAAACCAGACCTAATGAACAAGACTCTTCACAAGACACTCCAGATCATGTCAGAATCAGACCTAAAAGAACGCTTTCAAATCACGTTCTAGAAACCAGACATGACAAGCCACTTTCAAAACTCTCTCGAACGCCATTGTCTAAAACCAACCTAGACAGACTCTTCAAGAGACTCTTTGAAACATGTCTAAAACCAGACTAAGACAAGACTCCTTCAAAACCTTTCAAAATGTCTAAACCAGACCTAGACAAGACCTTTCAAAATTCAATGAACTCTTCAAACTATGGTCAAACAGACCTTAGACAAGGCCTTCCAAATTCAAGAGACCTTCAAAACATATGGCTCTTAGCCCTTTTTCATCTCAAGGTCACAAGTTACAAGTGAAAAAAACAAACATTGCATGCTATTTGCTGCCATAAAACAGATCTATGTCGTCACCAAGGTAGTCCTAATCCTGAATTAGGGTATCATTTTCAATTCAATGCCATTTCGTTCGAAAGCATGGGACGCACCTGCATTTTCCAGTCAGCCAAATCGGGAATGAGCCACAACGGACTCGACACATACAAGAATTAAACCGCATGGGACACGCTCAGTATAACAACTACCTTGTTTTGGCAGGTACCGCGAAAAAGGTAACTCAGGTCGAGAACGTCTTGAGTTGCTTCCGTCCGAACGAATACTTTGACTTTCGTTCTTACGAAACTATCGTCTCTTCAGCTCAGTCAAGTGGGGGCTTCTGTAGACACTTGAATTGTGTCTCGCCCAACATGAGATGAATCCGTGTATGGAAATATACCCGTGTCATGCGCGTTTGTTTCGATCAGAAAAATGCCTTTGAACTCACGAAATTAGAAATATATGAGGCGTACTCGAATTATTGAGCAAAGGTCATTACAAGGCAAACAATTTTTATTCGTTTTCTCGATAAACTCAAAGGTTTTCGAAGGTTTTCAACAGTACGCTGGCGATCTTCGTGTTTTTGTTCTCCATCATGTGCGTTACATTTTCTGAATCACGCAATAATTTTTAAATTATTTTTCTGATTTTCTATGATTTCTATGAATTTTGCAATGTTTAAATATACGCAGAATCGCAGAAATACTGTGAAAATTAGAAAATACTGCCGGAAATACGTGTAACTTTATAGAACGTTCTAGAAATCTGCTTGTAGAGCAAGGGTGTCTAGGGTGCGTGATTCAAGAGGAAATCACGAATAAAATACGGGGAACATAAAACATACGCAGGTTTTGTGAAATATAACTACAACCATTGAAGCGTAATACGCTGAAATGGCGTATAGTACGCTCTGTGAGCGTATTACGCTCCATTTTGAGCTGTATATACGCTCAACCTTCCATAGATATTTTCCAAAAATCCATGAGAATGAGAAGCGTATATAGCGCTGGAGATGTAGAGCGTATAATCATGAGCGTTATATAGCTATGCTCATCCAAGCGATATGACGCAGGGTTGATTTTGCCTCTTTTTGCTCGTGCTATAGATACGCTCGCTTGCTCAGTCGGGACAGCTTTCACTACACGCAAATTCACGACAACTTCTACTTCATGTTCATGACAACATTTCAAACACTCAACAGTTCACGAGACACACTAATTACACTCCTCAAAACACTCAAAACACATTCGATAATCTAATTAATAGCATCGATTCTCTCTCAATCACACAAGCGAAATAAGAGGTTTATAAATCTGAGATTATCACCAAACTTTCTTTCACTCTTTTTCAATTCTTGTTTTGTCTCTTTTAATTTGATTAACCATTGTATGAGTTTTTAATTCAAATTAAAAACAAGCATGTAGAACTCCACCTCTTAATCGTTCATGTAAATATGTAGGTTTTTCTTAATATTTTCATATGTTCCATAGGTTTTGCTTTCAATTATTATACATATTTATTATTTCAATACTAATCGTTTGTTGTTGCCAATTAGAATTCAATTCGAAGGGACGATTCTTGAGTTTATTCTTATTCTAAGATTGATTGTTTGCAGGTGACAAGTGAGAAAGGTCGCACATACATATTATTATGCTTACTAATCCTTTGTTTTTTCATGCTCTCGTTTTGTATAATATATTCAATCAAACTTGTATATATAAGTCATGCTATAACAAGACCGAATTAACGTTTGTCACTTAAAGTCAGATAAGCAATGGACGACCGTTCTAGCACCTTATTAACATTGACTTAACAATCAAGTGGACGCCTATCCCATTGTAGAAGTCCTTTGGTTGTTTATTTAATAATAGCAACCCACCTGTAAACAATGCACTTTCCAAGAATCATTCAATAGGCTTTTTGAATTCAATTGTTTATGATTTATGGAACTACAATGAGACCGAAGTAGAGGCCGCTACTAATGCGGGCGAATTGGTTACAGATCAGAATCTGATTCGTACCATTCCCGAACCACGACCTGTTAGTTGTTGGACTGGGGCCATTTTATATTTGGCCCAATGTTCTCAGGGCGTCCGGAATAACCTATATACACTTGGGTGGCGATCCCTCAATTCGACGACACACCCAACGCATCACATGCGGTATCCATGGCTAACTCATGACACTGAAAGCTGAGGTGCACGCCTGCCTAAGCGTGCGAGCCATATCAATAGTGGTTCAATTTGTAAACACTAAAGCAAAAACGTGATGGGTAAGTGTTTGAGTCAACTTATTGGTTATCTGTCGTGTGTTGTATATATGGTTTGTAATTGTCTGCTTTGTATGCCTCTAATTATGATTAGATAATAGTGTTAATTGCATTTGGTTACCTAATTCATGTGTTGGTAATTCTGATATTAAGACCAAATAAAAGTTGTGCATTGTAATATTTTAAATTTGATGAGTAAAACTGTACAAACATGTCTTTTTTTCATAATATTTGAGAATTTGGTGAAATTTCACAAAAATTGGACAGTTGTGTGTTTGTCTAACTACATAGAAAGATTGTCACTTGCCTGATGATGCATCATTATAATTTTGTTTTTACTTTTTTAAAATAACTTGGTTCCATTGCTTATGGAGATTTGAGAAAGAAGAAGGCGTAATCTTGAATGTGATAATGAAAACAAAAAGAGTGAAGATGGAAAATTATTTTTGAGGTTGTAGGTGGGTGTAATGAGAAGGGTCAGTCTTTGGTTTAGGTGCAGCAAGCTCAATCTTACGTATGAGAACCTACATTAGAAGAGAGGAATAATAAAAAGGGCAAGAAGAGCTGAGAATTTGAATACTAAAGTTGTTGATCTTGCGGCAAAAAATGATGAACAAAAAGAGAGAATTGGATCAAACAAAGGAAGGACTCAATGAGACACAAACAAGCTGATGAGCACAAGCAAAGCTTTAATGAGGACACAAAAGAAGTTGAGTGAAACAAAAAAGACCCTATGGAAACCACGAAAACTTTCTTGGCTTTCAAAAAAGAAGTGGAGACGTTTATGCAAGCTTCTAAACTCCTCACCCTTGACTCCATTGGAAGATTATTGGTAATTAATTGTGTACTTGTTTAGGTATATGTTTCTAACTTTGGCCGTAATTATTTATGATATATTATATTTTAAGTCATAATTTGTAGTATCGAAACAAGCTCATACTTATTTGGACTTAGTATATATAAGTTACTTCTTTTGAACTTTGTCATTTGAACTGTACTATTTATAATTATAATCGTAAGTTGTTTGGATTTTTTGTAAATCAATTGAATGTAACTTGGTTGTATTTGAATAGCTTTTGTTGGTTATTGTGTAAAAGTAGGGCATGGCAAAATATCAGCGGCAGTTGACAAAATAGCAGGGCATTCATTCCTAAAATTAGAGGCGATTTCATAATCCGTCTCTGATGCAAAATGACAGATTAGCAAACGAAAACCAAAAATCGTCGCTATATTAGAGACGGATTCACAAATTCCGTCTCTAATTTAGAGACGGATGTCAAATTTCCGTCACTAAATCAACAAATCATTATAGAGCCCATATACAGAATTTGAACGGATTAAACAAATCCGTCTCTAAAATTAGAGAGGAATAACAATCCGTCCTAATATATAGAGACGGATTTTAAAATCGTTCCTAATATTAGAGACGGGATTAATATTTCCGTCTCTAATATTAGGGACGGAATTTAGAAATCCGTCTCTATATTAGAGACGGATTGTGATTTCGTTCTAATATTAGAGATGGATGTTAATTCCGTCCCTAATATTAGAGACGAGAAAAAAAATCCATCCTAATATTAGGGACGAAAATTAATATCCGTCCCAATATTACAGACGGAATACTATAATCCGTCCCTAAATATTAGAAACGGAGATTGTGCTACGGTTTGTTTTCGTCTCTGATTAGAAAACGGAATTTTCATTTCCGTCGCTGATCTTAATTTAGCGACGAAGGTTTCAGAGACGGGATGGTTCCGTCCCTAATTCCGTCGCTAAAGTATATTAGCGACGAATTGGCTGTTTTAGGGACAAATAGTCCGTTCCCTAAACGCGTTATTTTTTTGTAGTGAGAGTTGAGAGGATGAGGGTTCAAAGCTGTTGAGGAGAGAGAAATTGAGGTTGAGATTGTAAATTATTGTGATTTGTGGAGGAGAGAGTGATGTGGGTGAGAGGAGTGAGAAAGGGTAAGAGGAGAGAGAAGTGAGATAAGATGGGAAGGAAAGAAAAGTGTGGCTTTCTGATTTTGGCCAAAAAAATATAACACTCACCGACCGAAATATCGGTCGGATGTATCCGACCATTTCAAAATCGTCGGTACACGACGATATTTCGGTCAGTGAGTTGTTTTTATTTTTGTTGCAGGAAAATTTTAGAAGGGAAAAACCAATGAACTTATCGACTGATTAACGGTCCGTAATATCGATCGATTGTAATCGGTCGGTAAATAACATCGATCGATTCTGGTCGGTGATTTACCGACCTATTTAATTGCGGTCGGTAATTTCGGTCGACCTTAGTGAATTTTTTAGTAGTGAAATAAAGATAATTTATACTTTTTAATTAAGGACAATTCAGTCTTTTACGTAAGTAAGGGTGTTTACGCTTTTAATATGGGGACACCATTGCTCCCCTTATATAATATTATATATCTGTATATATATTATATATATAATATATATAATATATATATATATATATATATATATATATTATATATATATAATAATATATATATATATATAGATTGAATATACAATTATATATATATAATTATTTCAAACTAGGGTACATTGTATAGTTTAAAGGTACGCGTGTACTATTATCATAGTAATTGAAAGTCTCGCGTACGCCTTTACTGCTTGTATGTGCCCTTAAATGTAAAATGTAAAATGTTCTCTCTCTCTCTTTCTCTCTCTCCTCTCTCTCTCTTCTTCTCTCTCTCTCTCTTATAATATATATATATATGGATGCTTTTTATTTGATATTTATATTAATATATATATATATATATATATATATATATATATATATATATATATATATATATAATATATATTATATATATATTATATAGATATATACCATACAATATAAAAGTTTTGTAGTATTTGACTGTAGCTTTGCAATCTCAGCCGTTGGTCTTCTTTGGATCATAATCGTCCGTTTTCCAAACCCTAAAACAACACTCATCTTATTCTCTCTTCAGCTCATCATAAATGTGCAAATGTGCAAATTTTTGTACATAAATGTGCATTTTTTTTTTGTGTTTTTGCACATTCACGGGAAAATTCGTGCACATTTACGTATAAAAATTTGTACATTTACTTTTTTATGAAATGAATCTTGACCCTCAATTCAAAATCCAATGATCCAGATTGCATCTCACGCTTCTCATTTTAAGGATGTTTCTCACGATTAAAAATGTTGTTGTTTTGTGAAGGGGAGGCGGGAGAAGATAAAGAAGGAGGCAGAAGTCGAAGCGAAGAAAGGAGATGAGGTGACTAGAAGGTGGATAATTTGGGTTTGAGGGAGTTGATTGATTGTGGGGATTTTGTTGGCAGTCGAATTTTTCGTCAGAGCCTAAATGCTGGAGCGCCAAGAACCAAGGTAATTTATCATGTTGAGCAGTCTTGTATTATTAATTTGATTGAATATGTGATATATATTTTTAGTTGTTATGGGTGATGAATTTGATGGATCAATAAAGTTGTGTGGTGAAATTGAAATGATTGTACTAGAGCTTAGCATTGATAAATTGACGTTTAAGATCTCTGATATGTAAATGCTTGTAGTTGACAGAGTATGAATTGAATGTGTAAATTTTGTGTGTTTATTACTATATATTTTCGTTGAAGCTGGAGAATTTGATGTCTTTATGTTCTGGAAAACGTTTTCTTGTTCGTTTTTTCCTAGTAATTTATTTTTTTTTTGCATTTTTTGGACAATTGTATTACTTATTTTTTAGCAGGATGGATTCATTTTTATTAGAGTTATATTTGTAATCTTATTTTATGGGTTTTTAATTTAATTAGGAATATGGAGTTAAGCTTAACGATTCAGATCTGCTACTTGCACTAGCTTAGACTGCTTGGTAACATTCTAGGTTCAATATTTAACTATTTATCATTAATGATCCATACAGGGAGTACTAAAAGTTTTAAGTAATGCAGAAATGATGAACCTTTCATCTTGCAGGTGGAGCTCAAAGAAGGGCCTTTGACCTAGTTCAGCCATGAGATGGAGCCCTTCCTCCACAAGGATGTGCGGTAGAACAAGACCTTTTCAGCACTTACTGTTATGACGGAAGCGCCGAAAATTAACAAACTACAAAAACAAACAAATAAGATAACACCAATAACACACAAAGAGAAACAAAGCTGTCAAAGATGTAAAGTCAAAGATATATGAATTATATATGAATTATGAATTATGAATTATGAATTATATATATGTAAAGTCAAAGATATATGAATTATATCTTTCAAAAGCTGTCATCTTGCAATAACAAATCTTGAAGCCGCAAGAAACAAACCGAAGAGACGAACCAGAGAGGATATATATTATCATGATATCATATCATGATATCATGATATTTGCCAACCAAGACAAAGATATCAGTATCTCAAAAAGCAAGTAACGAAGTCAAGAAAATATTGCACGAACTTACGAGCCACAAACAATGCCATACCCGCCCGGGGCTTCAACCTTCGTCATATACACTCCGTAAATGAACTAACGACTTGATAAATCAAGTCACAACTCAAATTRCTCCACAATTCTYCACCTTGACTTGTATTTATCAAYACACGTCAAGTCCAAACATCAAACGAACAACAACGAACCAAAACCAACCAAAAACAAATGAGAAACGTAGTAATACAAGTCACAACTCGAAATCACCACACTTGCGATTTGGATAATGTTGAAGAAATAACAATCCTTGAAAAGTTTGAGAGGCGAGTGTAGATATAGAATTCAACAGAATTTATTGATCATTACCTAGAATTCCAAGCATTTTCCTAGATCTTCTGTCTTGTGTTTCTCTTATTAATTTTTTCTCGTCTGATTCTGCATCTTTTCATGATGGGCTGCCACAAGAACTTATGGGAGGAATTTTTCTGGTGGCGAGAAATGGATCTAGAACTTATTCACAAATGAATCAGTTTTATTTTATCCTAAATTCAAGGTTTTTAAATTTTGATACTAATTTTTCACGTTTTTAAGTTGATATTTGTTCGTGTTTCGCAATTGGAGGTCTCAATTCATGATTTCTTCGATTTTTTCGGTCATCCCGAAAATGGGGACCTCATTTCTCATTTGCGACAATTCCCACCATCATCACGTTCTTCCAAGTGTGCATTCTCATGAATCTCATCCCTGGCTTCACTCTGTGCTTCAAAAATGGCCATGATTTCATCAAATTTATTTGTACTCTTTTCATTTTCGTGGGTATGTTTCAATTTTATTCTGTTTTCATGTTCACAATAGAAATTTGTTGAATTGGTTTTGGTGGGTTTTTTCTTAAATTGAACTTTGATGAATGCCCCTTCTGTTTCTTTTTGCTTCTTATGGATTAGAACAAAGCATACTCTGTTTGCTTGATTTATTATATGCAGGTTGAAAAAATCGTTTCTTTTTTCCTTATGTTTGGTATTAGCATGAATGATATTTTCTAAATACTTCTTTGTCATGTAAGATGAAGGATTTCTCAGCCAAAGATTCCCTCAAGCCTTAAAAAGCAGATTATAAATATATATATATATATATCTTTTTTTAGGTGAGCTGGGACTAATAGTCTTGAAATTTAATGAGGTAGATTTCACAAATACAGTTGAACCAGCATAAGTTAAAACAAGTAGCTTCAATATTGATAGTGCCAAGTGCCAACCTAATCTAGATGCGATTTATTTGTATTGATAGTGCTAGTGTAAGGAAAAAAAGGGATATTATAAGCCCTTGATGTTGGGCTTTTTGTCTGTTGAATTCCAATAATATGATAAACCTATTGAAATTGTAGTTGTATCATGAATGTTAGTTATTTGAGAAATCTGGTTTCTTGAACATAATGCTTACAGTTAGTTAAAATATGCTGTGATTTCAAATTATATTATGCCTTTTTATTCTGTTGCCTTTTTATATGGTTCATTCTTTAGATATTGTTTCTATTTGCTTCAGGAAATAGTGGAAAACCAAGCACAACATTATGGGGAATTTCCAACATATATGCCTGAGATACTAAAGTAGTATCTCTAAGGACATTTTTGTTACTTTAATCTTACTTTCAAGGTACAAGTATCACATGYATGTTAAATTAAAGTTAACAAAATTTACGAAAATTGCCATTAGAGATACTAAAGTAGTATCTCAGGCAGATATATTAGAAATTACCCCAACATTATTCACCTATGGAAGGAAGACTTGCAGGATATTAAATTTGTTTAGCAAGTTGTATGCCTCCGTGGATATGCACAAAAGTATCTGCTAGAATACAAGCACGAGGGCTAATAAAACAATCGTTCAATGTACTTATGAAGATTTGAGAGATTATCTCCAGCGTCGTGGTTGTGTGGCATATTTCAATATTTGCATAAAAAATCTGCTCTTTTTATTCCTATACCAATGATCTTTTTGTAATATTATATAGAGCTCTTGTTCTTGCTAAAGAAAACTTACAATATGTATACCATCTGTGATCCTGTAATAACCAAATTTACATGAAGTCAATTATATGAAGAAGCCTTTCTTGTAAAATTAGATTGGCACGATGTTTGGCCAGTGTTGGAAGGTGTTATAGTTAGAAAGAAAAGGTCGTTTCTTGGGCACGAAGAAAAATTATAAGCAGACATGACACATGCACATGCACAAAGAAATTTTCTAATCACTTGCAATTTCAATTTTCTCTAGTCTTAATATAGTTTTAAAATAACATTAACCCTAAAATACCCAACAACTTGTATAACTTCAATATTAAAACATCTTATTAGATAAAGAGTCTAACTTATACTTCTAATTTTGACAAGAATAAGTTGTAATACATAACCTACAAACTATTAAATAAGAAACCTAATATATTAATAAAATACCCGAGATAAAGAGCGTGGAGGTTTAAGTCCTCTTCGATGAGATTCCGTTGATATAGAGCCAATTCTCCAGGGGTTGTTTTACTTTTGGTCATGCTTCCTTTGTCGCGTTTCCACGGGGTAGAACCTCCTCAGATGTCTTACTCTATGACTTTGAGAAAACAAGAGAACAATAGCCTGAATTGGCGGAGAGATTTTATGTTATATATGGTGTTGGGTTAATCTCCCCAAAATCACATTTAGTAGTATTGATATTATGGTAAAAGAAAAGAAAAAAAAAAAGAAAGTAGAATAAGGTAGTAAAGGTTGGCGTGTGAAATGGTGTTTGCATGCATGCATAGTAGTAGACAAGCTAGGTGTAGGTATTGACTTTTGGAGTATGTCTTTATTGCATGTTGGTTGAAGCCTTGGGGAGCAAGCACATTGATGGCCTATTTATTTGTTGCTTACCGTGAAGAAGTGAGAGGCACAAAAGCAGAAGAAGGAAAAACAAAAAAGAGTGAAAAGAAGTAGTAGTGTGGATGTATTAGTGTGAAGAATACACAAACACAAGTGAGAGGGAGTAATTGGTGTGAGATAAACACAATATTAGTGGGAGGGTGTTTAGGATTGTGTAGATTGGGTGTAGTGGAAGTACCCCCATTGATTAAAAGAGGTACTAAGTAGCACTTGTCTTAAACACATATTGTCTAATATTAGTATGTTTGGTTGTATCCTGTTGTACTCCCGAAATATTATACGTGAAGTTTTTTCGTCCTTGGAGATCGGGATCGTGGTTTTTTCCCTAGTTAAGAGGTTTCCACGTCAAAAATATTGTGTTTAATTTTCATTATTTCGTACTTTATTTTTCTTTCTGTCGTATTTATTTTTTATTTGTTACTCGATTCCCAACATCGGGTTACCCCCTCACCCGGTTGACGGTTAGAAGATATGTTTGAGGGAAGAAGTACTTGTGGGGAAGAAATTTGGTGAAAGTACGTGGCCCGGAGTCCACCAAAATTTGAGATTCCATTGTCTTTGATGGAACATGAATTTTATGGTGTGGAAGATACAATAAGAAATAATGTTGTACAACAAAATTGGAATTGCATTGGAAGATGAAAAGCAATCAAACTTGGACGAGGCCGCAATGGGCAACCAAGAGAAAGAAGCAGTTAGTACAATTCGGTTGCTATAAGCTACAAGAGATCAAGTATAATTTTCTTGACGGGAGGATCCAAAGATGTTGTGTGAGAAAGCTAACAAAGTGATAATATGCTCAAAGTTCGTTTAACTCATCGATTGTGCTTACGTGGGAGTTGTTCATTCAATTGAAGATGGAGAGTGTACAAATTTGCAAGACCACACATTAATAGCTTTAATCAGCTTGTGTGTCAGTTGCAAAATGCTGATGAGAAATTTCCAGATCAAGTAGCAAGCTCTTCTGTTATTGGTTCACTACCGAAGTCCTCTCTGGCCCATTTGTTGCAGACTTTGTTGGTTAGGTGTAGACACCTTGAAAATATCTCCCCAATGATAAGTAATCAAGTGAATGAAGTATACACGTGTCCGCAATTAATTCGAACTCGAAAAAACGCAATTGAACTCCGTAATCGAGCTCGAATTGGAAGTCAAAGTCACATTAGCTCGAATTGAAAATGAGTCAAGATGGTCAAAAACGGAGGCAAAAAATATTTCTTTCGGTTTTCTCACTATCTCAAAGGTTTTCAAAATAAGTTAACACTGGCGATCTCATGCTTTTTTGTTGTTCATCATGTTCGTTGGGCACATTTTTTCTGAATCCCGCCAGGTTATTTTAAATTATTTCTGGATTTTTCTAATGAAATTTTCTAATGAATTTTGCATTGTTTAAATACGCAGATCGGCAGAAAACGTGAATAATAGAAAATAGCGATCTTCTAGACATCATACTTTCTTGTTCGAAAGAGGGCGATCTAGATATAATCGTAATTCTTAGAAAATCGAGAACGTTATGGCAATGAATTATTCCGAACAAAATATTTCAGAGTTTTTTGGAAAAAATATATACGCAGAAGCCTGCGATATACGCTCACTTGAGCTGTATATCGCAGGTATATACCGCTGCCCTATGAGGAGCGTATAATACGCGTAGCAAGTCGTAATGGGTCGACGTCGTATATAGCGCTGCCGGGCGAACGCTCTAGGTATATAACGCTCCTTCAGCGTAATCCTGTGCCTATAAATACGCACCTTGTCTTGACTCATTTGACACACGATTTTCAACAGATTCACATACGAAACTTTCAACTTCCAACTACCGGACTTCGCAATTTTAACGTTCTATAGCAATATCTCTCTTCTCATTCACAAAAAACCTCTCTTCACAAATACACATAAACACGTCTTTTGCTGTTCTGTCGATTTCGTTTTGACAAGCGAAAACAAGGTTGAATTCTGAGAATTATCACCAATAACTTCTTTCCTTTCTTCAACTTGATTAAACCATTATTATAGTTTTGTAATATAATTACACAATGTAGAAACTCACTATTTATCGTTTCATGTAATATGTAGGATTTTCTTAATGTTTTCAATGTTTCTATTTGTTTTGGTTCATTCTTTTCAATTTCATTTTCATTATTATTATTAGCTTGTCAATACTAAACTTATTTCTTATCCTTGATATAGCGATCAAGCGAAAAGATTCAATGCCGCTCGTTTTTCGTCATGAACTAACATTTGTTTTATTTTCTTTATATGCGATGTCAAAAGGCGGAAGATTCGTTTCGCTTCGTTTACAAACTAACCTTTGTTTGTTTGCAGATTTAGGGTAAGATGAGTTTGTATATATATGTTTTGAAGTTACATTATCTCATTATCTGTCATCTGTTGTTATAATTGGTATATTTTTGCCTAAACAAAGACGGAAATCCAATGATTGAATCAAGCTTTAAAGTCAGATTAAATGGACAAACCGGTTGCCCGTTTTAACATGATTAATACAAAGTGAATCACGACATTTCTAGATATAGGTAGTCTCTTGGTAATAATGTACATACTCCATAGTATCTTAGGGTTAGTACGGTTTCAACAGTGCTAAAAAGTAAGTTGTGTGCCAATCAAAATAAATCGTGCTTCATAGGAATTACAATGAAGACTTGAGTAGAGGCGCACTTACAGTGCGGGTGGGTTGGGTTACGATCAATCGTACACCATGTCACCGGACCCACGACTGGTTTATCTTGATTGGACGTGGGGCCATTTTTGTTTTGGCACCCGTTCTGGTGCGTCCCGCTGGAATAACCTTTCCCTAGGTACGGTGGGGCGACTCCCCTTACTCGACAACGACTACCCAACGCACTCACCGTGCGGGTTTTCGTGGTCTAAGACACTCCACGCACAAAGCACCTCGATGTAAGTACCAAGCCGACGCGCCCGCATATACGCTGATGGCGCGGCCACGTCCTACCATTTAGGCGACTTGCACTGGGGATAATCACCGTTATGTGAAGTGGATCGACTTGAAAAGTCTCGTATTCCATCAATCACGTTTTATTGGATTTTGCATTTTGCATGTGACCTTCGATAAGGTCGCGGGCCTTAGGCTCCTTGGGTCTCTCACATGAGCATCGTTTATGATAATGAGACTAACCATATGGGGGATACTACCTTTGGTGACATGTGGTTATGAATCGCGGATGGCTAAGCCAAGTCCTAATCCCACCCATGCCTGTTGTGTGCACTGGCTTACCTGATGCGTCGTGCTATTAGGGTAGTCTTGGCCAATAACACGCTAATTGCAAGTGGTGAAAACTGGACCAAGGCTCTGCCCTTAGGCGTTGGTGATACACTACTCTGAACTTAAGCATAAAGGACGGACATGTTGAATTGTTCCATCATTTGTTGTCTTGTATATATGTGTGTATGGCTTTGGCCTAGCTCATTGTACAGTTTCTGCGCTTAAAGCAACACTTTTCATATGTGCATAGGTTATCTTTTTAGTTCACACATGCATTTCATGGCCCATAGTGACTTTTAGTTGACCTCTGCCTTAGTCTGTGACCATAGTTTAACTAGGACTTTGTCCCTACAATTGCGGGTTTCGAACTCAGGTCCACACAGACTTTTGACCCTAGGTCTTGACCTTGATCATTTAGAGTCACTAGACTTCTGATCTAGTCTTGACTCTGACTACTAGGGTAGGCACAGCTTTGGACCTTAGACGTGAATTTAGTTCACATAGGTGACCTTACCGTTAGCCAACAAGGCCGACCTCTAGCGTGACCCTTACACATTAGGACCATGTGCCATACATCCTCAACGTCATTTGGTGCCCTTTCAAAAAAAAAGCAAAAAATTAAAAACAAAAAATAAAAAAAAAATTTCAAAAAAAAATTATAAAAAATTCAAAAAAAAAAAGGCACCTTGCATTCATAACATACATTCTAGGAAAGATGACCTGAGGATTAGGACATGCTTTGCATGCTGCATTCATCAAGTAATGACCAAGGAATTCACTAAGGGTTTATTTCTTTTTTGAAAAGGGTGTAAGCCTGTCTCCATAGCCCTTGCTCTTCGACCCAAAGATTTTGAAGCCCTCAGCCCAATCCAAACCTAACCTTTCTCCAACTTAAATGTACCCAAGAGCCCTAATACACACCAACACACAAAATGAGCCTACAACACAAGAGAAAACTCCAGAGCTATGACGAGCAAGTTCAACACTTGAACTAAGATCAAGGAGTTACAGACCCTCTCCCCCACCGAGCCTTCCTTGGACAAGCTGTTTGAAAAGGGCAATCCAAAAGAAGCCACCCGACCTCATCACCGTTTTATCCAAGACCTAACCTCCTCTTTACCCAACTTGCAACAAATCATGCCAAGGGATTTTCTCAGGGCTGAAGCATATATTCCTAAGTTTCACGCCAACTGATGACCCTTCTGATTTCCATTATCAGGGATTTAAGACCACCATGGCGCTTAAGGGTTGACTCTGCCTTGGTTTCCAATGGTCTATTCCCCTTCCTTGGAACCGATATGTCACGAAGGGGTTCTTTTCACTTCTGAGGAAAGACAATAGCTACTTGGAAGAAGTACATCCGAGCGGTCATTAGGAAGAGTACACAGGGTACATTTCAGACCAACACATGCCTTCCGAGAGCATTGAAATCCTTAAACAGGGAGAACGAGGGGTTTTCACCACCTATCTGACTAGTATGGAGAGGAGTTGCTCGCTGACCCTAGTCTCCGCTCCTACTGTGAAGAAAGGATGTTAAGACTTCATTTCTGGCCTCTACGCCGGATAAACAAAGATCATCTCAAGATCGAGGCTTACCACAATTCGCAAAGGCTACGGATCCTACTGGAGTTGACATAGATGAAATGACCTTACTTTCAATTACATAGTCGTAGTCTTTGTTGTAGGATCGAGTCGAGAGTGGTCCCTTTCCTAGATATTGTATCATTTCTTTTTCCATTTCGGTCTATGTCATTATGTTTAGGGATCAAATTCCTGCAATTAGCTTTTCTTGTATAAATTTCTTTTGTTTTTCAATAAAAGGTTTCTTTTTTTTTCTCATTTTCTTTAGCCTCCATATTTGGGCTTCTAACTTTAAATGGAATCAAATTAATAAATATGACCTCACAATTCAATGGACATTGCCAAAAGAGGCCTTCTTTCATAGCTCAAAAACAACCTCTTCCGCTCCATTCCCTTCATCATAATCAAATTCTCTTGCAACCCTTTAGCATAAAACACTATCATTCAGCCTATCTTCTTTCATCACCCACATCCTGCCTAACCCTTGGACCAAACGGTGCGTAGAGGCAGAAAGACATGTGCAAAAGAAAAAAAAGAGAAGAAATAAAATGGGAAAAAAGCAAAAAAAGCAAAAAATTCAAAGTTCAATGCAGCATCACAAATGCTAATCAATGTCAAAATCCAATGCATAATCAAAGTTCAAAGCCCAATTTCAAACAAAAAAGAAAGAGTCTCAAAAGGCACACTTGCGCAAGTGGGTATTTGTGATCATCGAGCCTGTCTCAACCCTCAAACCACAACCTCTAATTTACACCACAAAAGCCCTCTCCCCACGAGTCATTGTCCAAGGATCACCCACAAGTAACTACGCGGTCTGATTCCGTTAGGATACCGTAGGAAGCCATCATGTCTCAGAGTCCGACCCAATACACCCAATAATTCAATAACATTCTGAGGTCCATTATATAGTTTGATTCCCTTAAAGTCAGAAGCGCAATTCCTAGTGTAGAACCCGAATAAACTCGAGTTTTGAACTACATACATCTAACCAACCACATATTCCCCATTCACTTACACTCAGTCACAAATTATTGCCTTGTAATTTATCTTGAACCTTATGTCTATTACTTTCATACACCTTAAGGGGCAATATACCTCCTCAACTCTTCCTTAGGCTAATCGAACTCGCAGAATTCTTCATTGCATCCTCCTCAAAGCAGCATCGCATTGCCATGATTGTTCCTCCATGTTCCTCAATCCTCATGCAGCATTCACGACTTCAAGTTACTCTTCCGATTTGGGCGCAAATTCAAAACCACATCCTCTTTCCTTACCAATTACCTACCACAAAAGCTAAGCCAAAACCATGACTCACGAAATTCACCATAGCCTTAACTTACTTCTACAACTATTGCCCTAACCATGAAAGCTCATCAAGCCGGGGGCATCACCCACTAAACCACCATTCTAATACAGAGGAAAACTAGCCTATTCCAAACACCCAAACCCATGGGTTGGGGGCTCACTTGGCAATCACAAGCTCGCCTTTTGGCTCGAATGGGGCTTGAGACGCTCATGCCCGCAATCAAAGCATTCTTACAATTATCAGATTTTCCTTGGTGCATCTTCATGCATTAGATTTAGATAGCTCATTACCACTTCAACATAAGCTATTCATTGCGCATAACTTATTAATAGTTTCATACATACAATACACATGCAATTGAGCATACACTTCATCATGCATATGCATCCGGCACAAACACGATTACATTGCACATTGCACACTTGATCATTGCCCACCTCCAGCACAGGCTAGGGCCCATCTTACATGACAGTTGCCTTCACCGCCTACACGGCATTTCATCCGCTATACGCGATTGTTGCTACACCGCAAACATTTCTTCCCGAAAGCAAGTGTCAGCCGTGGGAGTTTCCTGAGGACAAGGCGCTTCCTAAAGAATTCATTATCATCACTCACAGCGCCTATACGGCTCTCATTCGCTAAACGCGATTGTTGCTACAACGCAAATTTTCCCCCGAAAAGCCAATGCTCGCGAAGGATACTTCTGGAATAAAGGCGCTTCCGAACGGAACTTACATTTGATCTCCCGAAGCGCAAAGTCCATCCGTAGGAAGGCAACATTACATCACAACTCTCCCTGAAAAGCCAAGGTCGCCGTAGGGGAGCTTTCCGAAGCGAACGAGGCGCTTCCGCGGAACTTGCATTACTGCCTTCCCGAAAAGGCCAAGGTCAGCGGTAGGGAAGGCATCTACATAATTTCTCTTTTCCGAAAGCAAGGTCCAGCGTGGGAAAAGCTACCTGAGGAGAGCACGTGGGGCTCCGAGTAATTCACACTCATCAATTTCTTCCTGAAACGCCAGTCAGCGTAGGGAGAAATATCCGAAATCCAGCGCTCTAAGGCATTAAAATCCGCATTGGGGCGCGAACAGTGTAAAACAACTTTGTTTTGCCCAGGTACTGGGCGAAAAAGGATGACTTCAGGTTTACAGAACCGTCTTGAGTTGCTCTCCGTCCCAACAATATACTTTGATGTCGTCTTCGAGATTTCTCTCTTCAGACTCATCAAATGGAATGGGGCTTTCTCACCAAGTACAAGACAGTCCTTTGCATCACTTCGGTCTTGGAAACTTCTGTCTCCGCTACAGAAGTCCATCCGCAACATCTCGCTTGAAAAGCCAAGGTCAAGCGTATGGGAGAAGGCCGCCAAGGATCCAGGCGCTTCCAAGGCACTCACCGCATAGGGGCGCGGTAACGGTAAAACTAACCTTTGTTTTGCAGGTACCATCAGATGGCGGATAAAAGGGTGACTTCAAGGTCGCAGAAACGTCTTGAGTTGCTCTCCGTCCCGAATCGATTACTTTGACTCTCGTTTTAACGAGACTTCGTCTCTTCAGACTCGTCAAAGTGGGGGCTATCTGTAGACACCGTTAAATGTCTCCCCATGAGTAATCAATGCATGAAGTATAACCCACGTTGTTCGCAATTATTCCGAACTCGAAAAAAACGCAATTGAACTCAATCGTAATGGAGCCGAAATATGTGAAAGTCAAGTCAACTCGAAGTTATGAGTCAAAGGCAAAAAACGAGGCAATAAAATATTTTCTTTTCCGGTTTTCCTCCAATAATCTCAAAGGTTTTCAAACAAGTTACAACTGGCGATTCTCATGCTTTTTGTTGTTCATCATGTTGTGACCATTTTTCTGATCCGCCAGTATTTTAAATTAATTTTTCTGATTTTTTATTTTGATTTTCTATGAATTTTGCAAAAATGTTTAAATACGCAAATACGCCGAAAAATACGTGAATAAATTAGAAAAACGCGGAAATGTTTTAGAATCATACTTTCTTGCGAAAGAGGCGTCTAGAAATAATCCGATCCATTAGAAAAATCGAGAACGTATGGGCAAAGAATTATTCCGAATCAAAATATTCAGAGTTTTTGGAAAAAATATATACGTAGAAGCCTGCGTATATACGTTTGGAGCGAATATACGCAGGGTATTATACGCTGCCTAGAGGAGCGTATATACGCTGAGGAGCACGTATATACTGCCATGACGTATATACGCTGCCACTCAGCGTATATACTCCTCAGCGGTATCCTCCGTGCCTATAATACGCACATTGTCTTGCTTCATTTGACACACGATTTTCACAGATTTTCATACGAACTTCACTTCCCCAACTTCCGACTTCCAATTTTAACGTTCTATAGCCATTCTCTCTCTCATTCACAAATAAACTCTTTCACCATCACATAAAACACGAGTCTTTTGCGTTCTTTTTTCGATTCGTTTTGACAAGGCGAAAACAAGGTTGAATCTGAGATTACTCACCAAATAACTCTCTTTCACTTTCTTTCAACGTTTGATTAACCATTAATATCGAGTTTAATATAATTACACAATGTAGAAATCACTATTTATCGTTTCATGCATGTTAAATATGTAGGATTTTCTTAATGTTTTCAATGTTTTCATTTTTTTGGTTTTCATTCTTTTCTTCAATTTTCAATATTATTATTACTTTGTCAATACTAACGATTTTCTTATCCTTGTATAGCGATTCAAGGCGAAAGATTCATTGCGGCTCGTGATTCGTCATGAACTAACATTTGTTTTATTTGTCTTATAATAGCGATTCAAGGCGGAAGATTCGTTTCGCTTCGTTTTACAAACTAACCTTTTGGTTTTGTTTTTGCAGATTAGGGTAGATGAGTTGTATATATATTTTGAAGTTCATAATACTTCATATTGTCAATTATTGTAAATAATTTGTATATATTTTGCAAACAAGAGACCGGAAATTATGTAATCACTTTAAAAGTCAGATTAACTATGGACAACCGGGTTTTTAGGCACCGTTTTAACATGATTAATACAAAGTGGTCACAATTTCCTAGATAGGTAGTCTTTGGCATAATATGTACTTACTTTCATAGTAATCTTTAGGGTTAAGTACGCTTCTAAGGTGCTAAAAAAATGTAAGTTGTGTGCATCCAATAAATCGTGCTTAATGGAATTACAATAGACCCGAGTAGAGGCCAGCTACAATGCGAGCGGGTTGGTTACTGATTCAATCCGTACCATGTCCGAACCCACGACTTGGTTTACTTGATTGATCCGTGGGGCATTGTTTTGGCACCAACGTTTCGGGCGTCCGTGAATAACTTTCTAGGTACGGTGCGACTCCCTTACTCGCAGGACTACTACCCAAGCACTCACGTGCGGGTTTTCGTGGCTCAAGCCACGCACAAGCACCTCGATGTAGTACAAGCTGCGCGCAGGAGCCGCTATAAACGCTGAGGGGCGCGGCCAAACTCCTACAGAGGGAGAGAGAAAATTACACTAGATGAGATAAACAGTGGTGAGAGGAAATGAGAGGATGAATGTACCGATAGATGGAAATTCCTATCGTGATGGCAGCCTTGGCGGTAAGGGTTCCCGAACGAGGGAGGAACAAGTTAAAGAGGGCAAATGACCCAGAAGTAGATAACGTCTCTGGCGGAGAGAATTATAGGTGATAGTGGAGGTGCATTATTGTCATGAGAGGGTCATTGAAGTATAATTCAAATTGAA
>SNQN01010178.1:12257-22802 GCA_008642245.1 Bassia scoparia
TATGCAAATAGTGTCTAGTTTGTTGTGGCATGTGTTGTTAATTACGTATTCCAGGAGCCTAATGTCGGTTGTCCATAGTTATCTTATTAGGCGTGAAACACGAAATTTGCAGGTCTTTGTTAAAGCATATTATAGTTGTGAGACAAGCATGCAAGCACTCGTGCGAGGAATTTAAAGTTATGCCTTAAGGTTGCTTTTAATTTGAATTGTCGAATTGTTTGTTAATCAATATTACATGCAAATTACATAGAAAGTCAAATTTCTAAACAAGTATGCAAAAGGCGGTTTAGAATTGATACGTTGGCCTCAAACCTACCTCGCAACACGATGTCAAAAACCAAGGATGTAGCTTTGGACCCGTAAGAACCCTTGTCGAACCTTTAGAACCCTTGAAAACCTCCTAGATTTGATGCAAAAGAACGTTTGAATGTGTTTTAATGTGTTTGAATTGTGTTTGAATGTGTTTGTGAGAGAGAATGAGAGTGAGAGACGCTTAGACGAGTGAGAAAGAGAGAGAATCGCCCAAAGCCTCGAGAGTCGGAAAAAGGCAGGCCATCCAAATGAATTATGGACTCCCTATTTATAGGCAAGGGTCGAAATCGGCCAAAA
This sequence comes from Bassia scoparia, assembly GCA_008642245.1. Classification (NCBI taxonomy): domain Eukaryota; kingdom Viridiplantae; phylum Streptophyta; class Magnoliopsida; order Caryophyllales; family Amaranthaceae; genus Bassia; species Bassia scoparia. Next base: position 12,867 of record SNQN01010178.1, read on the forward strand.
TAGGTAGGTTTTGGGCGTAATTGTGCCCAAAGCAGAGCATAATTGCGCCCAGCACCACCAATATCTTGGTCGATTTTTCTTGCCTCGAATAGCGTGATTGCGATGAAATAATATCGTAATATAATCGTATAAATACGTATGTAATTTTATACGATCACGGCTGATATTATTGCGATATTTGAGATATTTAGCGAATTGCTTTACCTCGAATAGTGAGATCGTAATGAAATAAAATCGAGATAAAATCAAATAAAATATACGCTTGATTTTATATGATCTTAGCTAATTTTATTGCAATGCTCGGGTTATTTGGCTTCCTCGGGAACCTTGTCTCGAGGCAAAATATCTCGGGATGGCCCGCTTTGCACGGTTTAGCGTTTTTGCTTAAGAAATTCGTAAATATTAAAGCATAAATCGAAAAATAATGGAAAAAAAATTAAAAATTCCTTAAAAAAAATTTGTGTTGTGTTAAAATTTCGTGAATTTTGGAATTGTTTTCATAATTTAATTAATTATTGTAAAATTAATTAAATTGTTAAAAATTTCGAAAATTGCCAAAAATGCTTWGAAAAATTCAGAAAAACTCCGAAAAATTCTAGAAAAATGTTTAAAAATAAGTTAAAATTATTTGAAAATTAAAAATTACTTTTTGTGGTGTTAAATACCTAGGAGAGGTGTTCGGTGAAAGGGAATTTAGCTTTTTAAAAGCCTGTCAAGGTCCTAGCTCTCTCGATTTGATTTGTGTGTTGCGAGGGGTGTCTTATCAATTGCAGTTTTGGGCTGGGACAAATGTAGGTATCTACAGATGCCCCCACTCTGGCTGAGTTTGCAGAGAGTAAAATCTCGTAAAACGAATGACTAAGTACCCAGTACCTGCAAAACAAATACGTTAGTTTTACCTACATCTGCGGTTGCATGTTGCTTGCTTGCTCGTCGCTGTTGCTAATACATTTGCTTAGATTTCCACCTATGGTTCTGATTCCATCGGGGTTCCGTGTTTCTGCCTATGATTCTGATTCCACTGGCGATCTTTGAGAGAATTTCCACCTATAGTTCTAATTCCACTAGGGATTTTCTTCTAACAGGTTGTCCGCCTCGATACTTCCGTTAGGATTTCCTGGGGAACTTCTATCTCAATGTCCACTCCGATGCCTCCGTTAGGACTTCATAGGGAATTACTGTGGTTCCATGTCGGTGCTTCCGTCTGGACTCCTTTGGGGAAGATGAAATGGTGTCCGTATCGATGCTTCCGTTTAGACTTGGTGCTTGCTTGATATATTTTATCCCATCACGACTAGTTGTCCGGGAAGATTAACATAATGGTAACACAGCGTATAGCCACGATCGCGTATAACAAATGTCTTCTTGCTAGTGCGCGCTTGATCTGCTGTATCCCATCTCGGCTAGTCGTCCAAGAGAACTAAAATGGAGGAAACATCGCATATAGCCACGATCGCGTAAAGCGAATGTATTTTTTATAGTGCGTGCTTGATCTGTTGTATCCCATCTCGGCTAGTCGTCCTAGAGAACTAGAATGGAAGTAACGTCGCGTATAGCCATGATTGCGTATAGCAATGTCTTTTTGTAAATGCTTGCATTGCGTATACACAATCGGGCTAACGTGTGGCCCTTGCGAGGATGATGCAATTTCGATTGGAGAATGTGCGCTTTGACTTTGATCTGCTTTCGATCTTCGCCTGATCGTGGTTATTGCTTCGTTGTGACTTTGCATTCGCTTACGGCATGTCGTAGCTCTTGCAGGTGTATTTTGTAGCGATTCGATGACTTTCGGACCCGTTTTGCTTGCTTAGGGGCATTTTGGTCATTGTGCATGACTTTGAAATTTGGTTGAAATTGCATGTATGTATGTATGTATGTATGTATGTATGTATGTATGTATGTATGTATGTATGTATGTATGTATGTATGTATGTATGTATGTATGTATGTATGTTGGTATTTATGTTATTATGTATGTATGTATGTATTATTTTATGTATGTTATGTATGTATGATGTATGTATGTATGTATGTATGTATGTATGTATGTATTTGTAGTATGTATTATGTATGATGTTATGTGTTGTGATGTGTATGTAATGATGTCATGTATGTATGTATGTTGTATGTATTATGTAGTATCGTAATGTATGTATGTATGTATGTAATGTATGTTTGTATGATGGTATGTATGTTGTATGTATGTATGTATGTTATGTATGTATGTTGTATGTCTGCTTGTATGTATGTATGTATGAGTGTATGTATGTGTATGAGGTATGTAGTAGTTGTAATTTGTTTTTTCTGTTAATAATATTTGAGGTCGTAATTTTATTGGAAAAACTCATATCCTTTAAAAGAACTCAACAATAATTAATTCCTCGTTAGCTTTGGCATATGGAAATTAAACTTGAATGTTGTTTTGGAAAATGAATATGATTGGGTTTGGGCAAGAAAATCATTGAGGGGAAAATTTAAATTTCAACATTTCGTTCCCTAAACGACCTTAAGACCTCTAACTGCAACCATTCGTTCCCCGTAGGTTGATTAATGAAAATAAAACTTGAATTGCGGTTGAATATCACGTAATGCGACTGTGGTTGAAATCAGGCAACCAACTCATAAAAAAATGACTTAAATAAATTATACATGTGCGTTAATAAAAACTTTAAGAAGAATTAAAAGGATAAAATAAGATAGAGTAAAGACATTGAAGGATCGTAGAAAATCCTTTGAACTAATATTCTTTTAATGGTTTAGAATAGGCTTTATCTAAATGAAAAGGGAAGGAGCGTGATGGATTATACATAGACACTAGAACCGATACTTCGGGATGAGTTCATCGGAGGGTGTTATTTGTTTGTTGTCTTGCTCAGCATCACCCGCAAGCTAATGACGGGGAAACAAGATAGAGTCCGTGTGTTTTGTGTAAAAACGTTGAAGTACTTGGATGTGCCTGTTAAAGGACATGTTGTATACAGAAGGGGTTCACCGTCGAACTATATGATGTTATTCACATAAAAGGGCGAGAAGAGGTCCACCAACTCCACTCCCGCCGGGAATCTTACCAGGAAATGGTTGTGAAAGCTTTCGGGAACAACGTGGACTACACAACAGAAAAACCTAGCTGCGGGCCGGACCACATTAGGCTTGATTTTCGGTCGCTAACAGGCTTTAAGACCGAAAATTCGGTCGCTAACGTTTCGCCTTCCCATGCTTGCTAAAGTATTTTGCGACCGAAAATCGGTCGCTAATTCCCGACGAATGCGACCGTTTTTTAGTGGAAAATGGGAAAAATGGGGAGAAATAGAAATTAGCGACCGAAAATCAGTCGCTAATTCTATTTCCCTTCCATTTGTGTGAAGGGAATAAATGGATTAGCGAACCAATTTTCGGTCCGCTAAATTAACTTTAAAATACTACAGTTAAGCTGACCTGACTAGTCGGGTCGGTAAATTTCAATTCCAAAATTAAAAAAAAATGGAATAAAACCAAGCTGGGGTTAAGCTGGTTTCTATTGTGGACAATTATAGCATAGAGGTGTTTACAAATGATACATTTGATGATATATGTAAAAGTGTTTACAGAATAGATATTTGATGATTACAAATAATCTAACGTTTGATTTCCTGTTACAGATAATAGTTATACCACTAATAGTGTTACATGATACTATTTCTCCAAATTCAATGCAACAGCCGTGTGTGGTTTTTCCGTTGAAATCAAACAAGCTAAAATAAAACGGTGAACCCTCTTGCCTAGCAACAGAGCAGCATGCCTGACACTCTTGATATCAAATCTTTGTTATCCTAAATCAATTCCTAAATTAGCTAAATTTCCTCATAGCTAAATGTTGACAGTATTTAACAATTGAAGCAATTATAAAACTCACTCACACATTGTATAAACCACTTTAACTTAAGAAAATAGTATTTATTTAGATTTATTTGTCGGGTTTATTTATCTTAGCCGTCTAACCGCCACATGCCACTTTAATCTGGAAAATTTGGTCAACAACTACCCATTTTTTTTTCAACTTTGCCCAACAACTACCACTTTTTTTTTTTTTTAACAACTACCCATTTTTTATTACTTGTTTGTGGAACCACGAACCCCAAAGCAGGTTCCCGGCTGAAAAAAACCCCCAACCTCATGTGGGCCCCCAATAAAAGCTGTTTTCAGGTCTAAATCCTCCCTAAGAATATGAAAGAACTGTTTTCCCTCACTTTACTCTTTTTTCTATTTTTTTCTTTTTTTTTTGTTTTTCTTTCTTTTTTCTTCTTCTTCTCGTGTTCTTTCTTTGAAGAAAGCTGGAGCAAATGAAGAAGATGAACGGATGTACGACGAACTGTAGCGCACGGCGACGAAGAAGTCGAGACAGGAGTAAGCTCCGACGAAGCCGAGACCAGCGGTGGAGCGACGAAGGTTTCCCTTCGATGTCCTTCGTTTTCGTCAAATGCATTCTTCCCTCTTCCTTGCTCTGAACTCCAAACACTCTATTTAGCATGTTTATGTGTTCAAGATAGTTTAGGAAATCAAATTAATCTCGTGTTATTTTTGGTGCCATTTTCGTGCCAACTCGCCTTACAACACCACGGCAAGTCAACGAGCACAATTCGGAGCCCAGAACCAGCACGCCAACAACGAGCATAAAAAACCAAGCTCGAGCCTTCAAACCTGCCAGTTTCGAGCTTCATGTCACCAGAAAATTGGAGCAAAATATCCAGAAAACGCACCTCAGTTTGCCAGAAAATTCGAGCTTGCAGCTCATCTAATTTTTGGCCCAAAAATTGCCAATGTGTAAGCCTGCATATCCCAGAACATTGCCAAATTCGAGCTTGCAGCCTTCATGATTTTACTTAGTTTCAAGGCATTTGTTTTAGTTTTCAAGAGGGGAGAGAGGGAGTGAATAGATTGATTGAAAAAAAAAGGAAAAAAGGAAAAAAGGGGGAAGCAGATGGGGGGGGGGCGGAAGCCCCACCCGCACGAAGAGGGAGTGAGTGTGGGAAGAAGAAAGAAAAAGAAAGAAAAAAATGAAAAAGAATGAACAGAAATGAAGAAGGCAGAAGAAATGGAGGGAAGAAGAAATGGAAGGAAGAAAAAGAAGGCAGAAGTGCAAGAACGAAGCAAATAAGAAAAGAGGAAAAGAAAAGAAAAAGAAAAAGAAAAAGAATAAAAGGGGTAATCAAAGGGGGCAAAAGAGAATTTCACGAAAAAATAGGGAAGAAGGTGGATTTGGTGGGCCACATATCGGAAAAATGGTTTTTTTTGGTCGAAATACTACTAGGGTGTGGTTCACAAAGGGAAAAAAAAAAAGTGGGTATTGTTTAAAAGAAAAAGTTATTGTATTTCAAGTTTGCGTTAGTTATTCTTACCGTAACCCACAGGCATTTCTTAATTCTATGTTTATTTTGTTTCCACTAAAATAAATGATCAATGACTTTCTTTTCAACATTTTGATTCTAGAAAGATTTTCTGCAAGGATCTAATTAAACGTCTCTGCTGGTTGCAAAGAAGGGTAAGGTGCATAAATCCATAAAATAGACAAATTTGGATTGCAAGGACCTCCCATGCCCTGATATTTGTTGGGTGTATTTGCATCAAACTTAATTTCAAGTTTAAGTGATGTAGATGGTTACCTAAGATCATAATGTTAAAGGCAAGGGTACATTAGTTCAAAAGAGAAGTACAGCTAAAATGCCTCATAATATCAAGTGGCACAAAGAAAACCACTTGAGCATACCTTTAACCCTCTGCTCATATGCAACTTATCACGCATCACAAGTAGCGCTTCACCATTAAAGGAACAAAAGGTTGGGATACAGAGAAGCTGAGAAAAACACCTCAAAAACATTCACTAAGTCTGCAATAGAATTTTAGAAAGCATTAGTCACTCCATACTAACAACCACCCTCAATAACAGCAAGCACTAAACCTATCAGGCATACAGGAAAAACAATTAAATTTCATACCAAACTGGGGTTCCAGGTCTGATTGATAACATCTAAACAAACGGATCCCGACTAACAATTCAAAGAAAAAGGCCAAAGATCAGTGCCTTGAAGCATTTTCATATTATACAGGAACATCTGACAATTCAAAGAACACCATTTGTAGACCTACATTTCATCAACATTAGGGTGATATATCTGTTGATAGCCTATTGATGGAAGTAACTCTTCTCTTTCAAAGTGTTTACTTTCACATCATTTCATTTCAAAGCCATATTTGAAACACATGAAACACATTAGGAGAAAACAATCCCCTGATAAACTGCTTACTGTAGCACATTGAAAGTAGATCATGCCATCATGGTATACAACCACATATTTTGACATGGAACATGTGCTAATAAGTAATAAGAACCCGAAATCCCATAACAAAGAAAAAGGATAGTAGGCAATTGATCAAACATATTACATTAGAACTTTATTCACTAACATTGAAGATTACAATATACAGATTAGAAATGAAGTTACTATCAACAATTTGTCGATTAAATCCACAAAAAACGTATATATATTTATGGTTCAAAACTTACAAACCAGTTAAATGAAAAATCAAGACAAAACAACAACAACCCAGGAAAAAATCTGAAATTGATTGTTTCAAATAAACATAACAAAATACAATAAATATGGAAATCTCCACATTATAAACTGAAATGGATACAATTAATTTCAGCATAATCTAAACAACATTAAAATGAAATCTCCACATTTTAAAACTGAGAATCTCAAAATTAAATATTGCAATTTAAAAGCATTACTTACAAGTATTGAAGCGTTCAAGTTTCAAACTCTAGTAATAGTTTCACTGTTGCAAAGCGTAAACCCTGTTTTTTGCAAAAAAAAAGCAGAAACAATCGAAAACAAATCAGAAATTGACCCATTCCAAAAAGAAAAATATTGGCCAAAAAAAACCAAAACTTCGAGAAAGGAAAAAAATGAAATCAAAAATAAAACAAACGAAAGCAAAATCAAAAACCGTACTCATAAACCAAAAAAACCGAAAACAAAATAAGCACTAACCCTAGATCTAACCTAAAACAGAAGTCAAAAATAAAAAAACGTCAAAAATGAAAGTTGAAGAAAATTATAATGAAAATTTATGAAAAATGAAAGAATAGGAAATTAAAAGAAAAAATTGCTAAAACGAAAATTGAAGAAATTTTTAAACAAAGCAAGAAATTTAGGGGAAAAAAGAAGGAAAAACCTAGATCTAAAAGAAAATCAAAAAGGGAAAATAATACAAAACCTAGATCTGAAATTAAATCACTAACAAATTTAAACTACATAAAAATTATATTTTTTCTTCTAAAATCAGAATCAAATACAAATTTAAACCAAAAAAACAAATAAAAGTTAAACAAAAAAATTGAAAACAAACTGGATATGAAAAAAAATCAAAAACAACCTCAAAAAGGGTGGGTGCGGCGGAGGTTGGACGTGCAGCGGCGATTTGAGAGAGGAGGGAGGGTCGTGATTGAGTGAGGAGAGAGAGAGAAGAGTTGAGAAGATAGAAGAAGGGATGAGGGAGGGCCGTGACTGAGTGAGGGTGAGAAGGAGAGAGAGTTGAATGAATAAGGTGATAAGGAATTGAGAGAAGAGAGAGTGAATGAGTCATAAGGTGATAAGAAAGAAAGGGTAGTGGGGGGCCACCGATTAAAATAAAAGTTATTAGTTTGCGACCGAAAACATCGGTCCTAAGTCCTTTCTGACTGTTTTCGGTCGCGTACGGTCGCTAATATCAACCGATTGAAAAATCGGCGCTAAAATCGGTACGTCCGTAGGCAAATTTCAGTAGTGACTAATCATTCCTTGAGGAGGCAACTTCGGCCAAAGAAGAACCAAATGCGGAAGCCAAGATGTTCTTCGAGTTGCTCAAGCAGGCCGAGCAGCCGTTGTATGATGGGAGCAACATCTCGATGTTGAGATGGAATGATCAATTTGAAGTTTGGTACAAATTTTTCCGCACAAGAGCGTAGATGGTATGGTAATTGTTGAGTGATGCGCTCCTCATCAACCAAAAAACTAAGTGTAACACCTACTACGACACAAAGAAGGTACTTAAGGATTGGAGGCTTCCTCACGAGAAGATACACGCATGGCCGTAAGGATGCATGCTGTATTGGAAGGACGATGCTGATCTTGATAAGTGTCATCATTGTGTGTCGAATCGGTACAAGAAGACTTTGAATGACAGTTTGGTTCCCGTAAGCTTTCTGGTGTACTTCCCAATAACACCGCGATTGCAAAGGATGTTTGCCACTAAAAACATTGGTGAGTCTATGACATGGCATTCTAAAAATTGTCGAGGGCAAGGGAACATGGATCACCCAAGTGACAGTGAATCTTGGAAGCACTTCGACAGGATCTTTACGGACTTTGCATCTGTGCCTCGAAATGTCAGACTTGGGTTGTGCACCGATGGTTTTTCCGTTTTCGGGAAGTTTGGATAGCAATACTCTTGTTGGCCTATTCTCACTACAGCTTACAACATGTCACCGTCCATGTGCATGAAAAAACCTTTCATTTTCCTTTCCTTACTTATCCTTGGGTCAAAAAATCGAAGAACAACTTGGATGTCTACATGCAACCTTTGATTGACGAGCTGAAGCAGCTGTGGTCGGTTAGGTTCTTGACTTATGACATCTAAAAGAAGCAAGTAGCCGTGTTGTGGACTATCAGTGACTTTCCAGCATATGGTATGTTGTCAGGTTGGAGCCCGTTTGGTTTTAAGGCATGTCCATATTGCATGGAGAAAAGCAAGGCCTTTTGTCTAAAACATAGTGGCAAAGTATCATGGTTTGATTGCCACCGCCAGTTTGTAGATTCCGACCACCCCTTCTAAAAGAATAAGACAATTTTTGTAAGAAAAGAGTAGAAAATGACTCGGCTCCTCATATCATGTCAGGTGAGGAATTGTGGCAGATTGTGAAGGACTTACCGAGAGTGACTGATATGATGGTCCTGATGCTTGAAGCAATTGAAGAAGAAAAAAATGGGATGGGATAAGCAATCTTGCTTGTGGGACCTGCCATATTGGAAGGATTTGTTGCTTTGGCACAACTTAAAAGTCATGCATATTGAGAAAAACTTCTTTGAGCAGCTCATCGATACCCTCATGGACGTGAAAGACGAAACCTCTGACATTGTCAATACGAGGAAAGACACAAAGAGTGTCTGTAGGCGGCGAGAGTTGGAGCTCATTGATGATGGTAAGGGTAATGAGCTGATGCCCAAGGCACCTTTCGCACTTGACAAAGAGCAGAAGAAGGTGTTATGTGAATGGATCCGAGACTTTAGGTTTCCTGACGAGTATGCTTCGAACTTGAGCCGATGTGTTGATAAAAAAATAGGCTTCATGAAATGAAGAGTCACGATTGTCATGTATTTAAGGAGAGGTTCACTAGTGGAAAAATCGACAAATAATATATTGCAAATGCTTCGGGTATCCAAAAACACGAAGCATTTAGAACTAAATGCTTCGGGTATTCAAAAACTCGTAGCATTTAAATAGGAAAATGCTTTCAAATTTACAACACCCGTGGCATTTACCTGTTTCCCACGACACTCCATTACTTGGGAAACAAAATAAAAAACAAATACACTATCCTACCTCAAACAAAACATAACAAATTAACAAAACATTTTCATTTCACGATATACTCTTCACACTCTACAACATTGAAGGTTTTATGATACTCAAGAAGGGGGGGGGGGGGTGAATTGAGTATTCTGTTCTCTTTCTAATTTTTCTTCCTTTTTGGACTTAGTATGAGGAACCAGTTGGGCTGGTTCCTGTATGTAGCAGAATGTAAATAAAACAATAAAGGACACACAAAGTTTAACGAGGTTCACCCAACTCTGGGCTACGTCCTCCTACCCTATGTTCTTTTATTAATCTACTCCGAAAAACAAAGAACACACTCAC
>SNQN01010179.1:0-22796 GCA_008642245.1 Bassia scoparia
GTAAAGCTAGACTTCAATGTTACAAACAACGCAGCTGAATATGAGGCCTGCATAATTGGGTTAGAATCAGCCATGGCACTCGGAGTTGAGAAGTTGAGGGTATACGGAGACTCTTCCTTGATCATCAATCAAATCTCTGGGAAATGGAAAGTCAGAAGTGAGAGTTTGGCCCTTTATCAAGCACATCTAGAGACAATTGCCCAACATTTCAAAGAAATAGAGTATACCTACCTCCGTCGAGACGACAACCAATTTGCAGACGCTTTGGCTAAGTTAACTTCGATGATTAACATCCCCAACTCTTTAACCCATATGCCCTTAGTCATCGAAAGGCGACAAAGCCCAGCTCATGTCAATGCCTTAGGATGAAGAACAAGACCATTCGTCAAGTGAGGGAAACGAGCCTTGGTATTCACATATCTTGAAGTTCTTGCAAAACAATGAGTACCCTCCTCAAGCCTCGAAGAAAGCACAAACAGCCTTAAGGCGCTTAGCATCCAACTATGTGCTACACGAAGGGGAGTTGCACAAAAAGGGCTACCATGGTCGCTCATTGCTTTGCATTCCTCAAGAAGAAGCAAAAGTGATCATGGATAACGTGCATGGCGGCGTGTGTGGCACGCATATGAGTGGAAAAATGTTGGCAAGAAAAATTATCACCCTTGGTTATTATTGGATAACCATGGAAAAGGACTGTCACGACTATGTCAAGAAGTGCGACACGTGCCAAAAGAATGCCAACCTGCAGCATGTACCTCCCTCCCTGCTATATATACTTTCACTTCCCCTTGGCCATTTTCCACATGGGGCATTGACATAATTGGAAAGATTACCCCTCCTGGACAAGGTGGACATGAATTCATCTTGGTCGCCATCGACTATTTCACGAAATGGGTGGAGGCAGCCTCCTATGCTACTCTTCAAGCTAAACATGTGGCAAAGTTCATTGAGACAAATATTGTTTGTCGCTTTGGAGTGCCACATGAAATCATTAGCGACAACGGCACACATTTCCAGAAAGAATGCGCTGAGTTGATTGCTAAGTACAAAATTCAGCATCATCGGTCCTCCCCGTATCGGCCTCAAACCAACGGAGCTGTAGAGGCAGCGAACAAAAATGTAAAGACGATCATCGCCAAAATGACTGAAACTTATAAGGATTGGCCCCACAAGCTCCATTTTGCTCTTTGGGGATATCGAACTTCAATTCGGACCTCCACGGGATACACCCCGTACTCACTTGTTTATGGAACAGAAGCTGTTCAACCAATTGAATTGGAGGTTCCATCACTCCGCATTCTGCTCGAAAGCAAAGTTCCCGAGGCCGAGTGGGTCCGTGCTAGATATGACGAAACTCACACTTTTGGATGGGAGGCGCCTCGCCGCCTTAAACAATGTGCAAATCTACCAACAAAGGATCACGAGGCATTTCAACAAAGGTGTTAAACCTCGTAACATCAAGGAAGGTGACTTGGTGTTAAAAGCATTGAGGAAAAATGTTTTAGACCCTCGTGGCAAGTTCCGTCCAAATTGGGCAGGTCCCTACATAGTCAAGAACATTCTATCTGGAGGGGCCGTAAGGTTGATAGATATGAATGGCGACGAGTTTGCAAGCCTCATCAACATGGACCAATTAAAGAAATACTACATTTAAGTCCATAAAAAGCCTTGAACTTACCTTTCACCTCAGCTATTTGAACTACGAGAGGCCTGATTCCATATTGGATACGTAGGCAACTTCTTTTGAAGTGCGGCCCCATTAATAATATTTCCCCCCATTTCCCTTTGCTCATGAAATTCAAAAGGCAATAAAAACAACAAATAATGTAAATAATTGTAAAGTAAATAAAGAGTTGTTTTTATTAAATTTTATTAAGTTCATATAACATAAGTGCTAATAAAATAAAATATGGCACGCAGGCCTGCAATAAAAGCTAAGAAAATAAAGCAGTCAATCTTTCTTCTCCTTGTCCATTCCACTTGCATTTGCTTCTTTGTCCATCTCATTCGCTTCCTTTTCCACTCCACTTGTGCTCGCTTCTTTGGCATAAGTCTTCTTCAACTTTCTTTTCTTGGGCATAGTCTTTTCCTGAGCCTTGGTCTTGGATTTCCTTGACTTTTCCTCATTCAGTGGGCCTAGTCGACTCCAAACAGGTGCAATTCGCGGTCCAAGTCTGTCCTTGACTGAGTTAGCAGTAGTTCTTTCCGAACGCTTAGGGTTAGGAACAAAGGCATCTTTATCATCCAAAGGTCGTTTCTTCTTAAGTTCGTTCCTCTCCGCAGCCCTATGGTCAGCACGAGCCGTCGTGTTGGTTGCAGTCATCCACTTCTTATAGAAACGCGAAGTGTTCGCATCACGCTCATCAAGATCCAATACCTCCAGCTTAGGACGGGCAACCCAAAAATCCACCCACCTCTTCAAGGAACGCCTAACAATTGAGTGATTTGGAGGCCTACGAGTATCACGATCTGGGATGACTTGTTTCCTGCCATACTGACGCATTAAACGGACAGGAAAATAGAAAGTCAAGGCCCGCAGACCACTAATAGTCAAGCCCTCCTCATCATCCGATGTCATCATTCTCTGAATACGCCACCATGGAACAACCCACCTAATCACAGCTTCTCCACTCGCAAAGTATCGTACCCAACTGTCCTCGGAACGTGACGAGTACGATCTTTTGCGAGTACAGTAGCTTTTGGTGTTATATGATTCCATGTTCTCAGGAGGCATAATCAAAGATAAGCGTTCCATCAACCAAATCTGTCAAGCAACATGAATAATTACTTAACACTAGAAATACAGGGAATTACTACTTTAATTAACAGATTAAGAATGTAATTATACCTGCAAAATATGAGGGCAACAAGTCATAGGAGTGTTGTAAGGATCTTTTCCAAGTCATCCAAAGCAAGCAACATCTCCCCGCAACAAAGTAAGGAGGGTGAACGACCAACCTCGCATTGCTCAACAACAGAAATAACGGAGGCAAGACCGAAGTTTTCCGACTTTTGAGGAAAGAGATAATGGCAAAATAGGCAAAAAATAAGGACTCTCCTCCTATGAGCATCACTAATCCTACCCATTGTTCTAAAGTGGTCAATCAATCTCAATAAATCAACTTCGTGGCCAAACACAATGTTAGAAACGTTGCGTTTCTCAAGTCCCATAAAGTTTTCAAAAAAATTGATAAAAGAATTCTGACAAGTCAGGGGCGCAAGGAGGGTGATCCATAGGCCAACCAATAATGGCATTAATCTCTTCAGGCAATGGTGTAATTTCATTATTATTAAAGCAAAAGGAATGAGTGCGAGGATTCCAAAACTTTATAGCAGCAAATAAGAAGGCAATATCAATTTTCACAAACCTGAACGTCAGAAAAACGCTGCAATGATGGTCACGAATGTCGCCTTTGACCGTGCTAGAGAGATCACGTATCCATGAGTCCAGAGCGAAATCAACCTTGCGAGCCATGCCTCAAGTGACTTAGAGAAATAAAGTGTTTAGGTTTGTAGTAAAAGAGACGTGAGTACGGTTTTCGAGGTGCATAAGTCCCAAAACCTACGTCTATATTTATAATACATTGCAAAATTGGGCCGACAAGCCTTCAGATTTGAGCGTATATACGCTGGATTGGAGCGTATATACGCTGGTTTGGAGCGTATATACGCTCCATCTGAGCGTATATACGCAGACTGGATCCGTACACAACTTGCCAAAAAATTTTAAGGAAAGTACGAAAAAGAGCAGCGTATATACGCTACTCAGGAGCGTATATACGCAGGGGGCAGCGTATATACGCTCCTCAGCAGCGTATATACGCTCCAAATACTGCCACTTTGCTCATTTCGATTGCCTTTCCCTCGATTCAGAGCAATGCCTGCCTATTTTCAGCCATATTTGCAAGATCAGGGGGATGAATTGTCGTATTCGGCTAATACATGATGCTTTCACCACAACTCGAACGACTCGTAGATTGTCGTTTGTTTTGTTTGTTTTTTGGGAGGAAGTCGGTGCCTCCCATGAGTCGCTTGCATAAACACAAACATGCATACATGCATAAACACATACATACATACAAACATACATGCATATACACATAAGTCTCAAGTATACAAACACATGCGTGCATTCATTCATACATAGTTGCATATCATACAACCCGTAGTGTCACAAGGCTAAGTGTTCCTAATTTACTGAGGTGCACCTCCAGTCCCATCTCCTGAGTTCATGAAGCGATACCACTGAATGATCAACACCTCACTATAAGCCACACCCTCAATAAGAAGAGAAGTATGATCAACAGCCTCGAAAGAGTTTCCAAGTGCCCGCAGCAGGTTTGAGTGCATCATCATTGCCGGAGGATCTGCAGGGACCACAGGAAGATCTCGAGCATACTGCCTTACTACACGTTCGCCCAGGTAGAACACTGCGTCAGTAGGCGTTCTGAACACCCGACGAGTCCCGGTCATGGAAAGTGCTAAGGCAGCAACTGAATGATCAACTCCGGCAAAAGGACGAAAGTGCACCTATGTTTAAAGAGCATGGGAAATGTCACACAATATTAAAAGTGAAAAAGAGAAGAAACCAGGGGCAAGTATCTACCTCGTGAGCCTTCATACGCTTGATCTTCTTACGAGTGTCAATCAGCGCATCTTGGGGTCTCAAGGTCTGACGCCGCGCCCAACACATAGCAGCAGGGTACTGTGGAGGCCCAGGAGCGCTGGGGGCTAGAGGGCGAAGGTAAGAATAAGCCCAGAGCTGCAAAAACATCACAAGTAAGACAACATGTTAAGTGAGAGAAAGACAAAGGAAGAAGGGCAAATTAGTACCTCGATCACTCGCCATGGGCCTCTAATCGCCACCTTCACCCGAGAATCTAACTGCCGGCAAGCTTTCCTCATGCTCACAAGCAGCTGAGCATAACCCAAACCAGCCCAGTCATAATGCTGAACTTGGTCCAAATCCCTCAGGGAAGCAAGGTAACGCAACTGGCAACGGGCCTCAGCCCCGGCGTCTGGTACCAAGAAGCTGTTGATCATCAACAGCAGGATAATGCGAGCCCGCTGGACCTCAGTAACATCATCCATCCACAACCCCTCTAAGAGAACCCCAGGCTTTACATGCTTCTCCTTCTTCGGAAAGGAAGCACAAATAGGGCCAAGCAGCTGAGGCAGCTCTGCTGAACTAGTGTTCAGAGAAGAATCAATCACCACAGGTTGCTCGGTGAAAGACAGGCCTGTGAGCATAGCAAGTCAAAGGGCGTGATAGTCATTTCACCCCATGGGAAGTGGAAAGTGTTGGTCGTGTCCCAAAACCACTCCAACAATGCAAGAGTGAAAGGATGAGGAGCCCGGTAGTCAGTCATTGATTTGATGGTTTCTACAAAGTGATGAAACCCAGTATGCTCCATAAGTCCCATGAACTCTGGGTCGTCAAGTGTGTCTGAGCAGAAAAAGCTGGCCACCCCGTGAGAATGACCGTATCCTCGCAGCTCGTAGTTCTCCTGCAAAGCAAAACAAATCAATAAATGACCATATCCATCAGAAAAGAAAGAAGAGAAAGGCATGATGCTTACAATCCCTGAAAGAGGACGAGACGATATATGGTTTTCCCTATAGCACCATAACTGATCTGGGGACCAGGATGGGCATTTCCAGGTATTCTTCCGACTAGAACGGGTAGAAACGTCTCCCACCTCCTCGGGAATCTCCTCCATAGGTTCTGCCATGCTGACAAAGAGGATACAAATAATTAGGAAATAAATCGGCAGCATAACGGCTATACATGGACAAAACTAAATAGCCCTGCAAGGTTGATGACCACAAGCATACATTACACAAATGACTTTGAAATAGAGTTCTAAGGTCGTTGTGTAGTGAAAACCAACACACATATGAGTTAGCAAAGCAATCTCACTTCAAGGCCATACATTACGTGCATAACTTTGGAATAAAGTTTCGAAGTTATCATGTAGTGAATAGGCAAAGCAATTCCAATTCCAAGGATATACATTACTTGAATGACTTTGAAATAATGTTTTAAAGCCATCGTGTGATGAAAAGCAAGTTACAAATATCATTCCTAAGAAATTCGGGGGCTACGACATTATGCTTTCGATTCTTAAACACAATTTTTGAATAGAAGCATGGTGAAAGCATGAAATGAGCTTTTGTGGTCACTAAATTGGCTTCGTATCAAGCTTTGAATAATATAGCTAATGGTTAGAACAAGCTTTGAAAATTGATTAAAGAAGTTCAAAGCTCATCATCAAGTGTTTTCAAGTCTTGAAATGACTTGAAATAGCAAGCAATCATCAAGTTATGAGCTTTTGGTGTTTACTCAAGCATACAAGACATGTTTCAAAGTAGTTCATCAACATTCAAGCCAAAATCATCAAAGGATTCAACCACAAAAGAAGAGTTCACATTCCAAGAGTTCCCAAGCAAACCTAGGCCAAATTGCAAGCACATTTCAAACAAAAGCTTGGCCAAAAATGGGGAAGAAATTCGGCCAAAATTAGGGGGTGTGTGTTCAAGCAACATATCCATCAAGGTTTCATCTCAAAATTCAAAGCAAAACAAGCACAAGCACAAGTATACACAATGCCAAACAATTGCAAGCACAAACATGAGCAAATTCAAGCAAAATGAATCATGAACATCAAACCCTTAAAATTCGAAGGAAAGGGACAAAAATTCAGATTTGAAGGGGATTATACCTGAATTTGGAAGTGAATCTTCAAAGGAATAGCTTCTAACTTCTCTTGGATTGAATTAAGCAAGAATTCGAGCAAGGTTTTGGGGAGAAAAGGCAAGCAAAGGCTCGAAAATTAGCAACAAAATGGTGAAATGACACAAGCACACGAGCAAACTGGAATAAAACCCCCCAAAAAGCAGCGTATATACGCTTAAAACCTGCGTATATACGCAGATACTGTGCGTATATACGCAGGTCTTGAGCGTATATACGCTCAACCTGCTTTCCCATTTTGTCTTCTTGGCTTGTCGCGCATTATTTCGATCATCCAACGGTCGTTCAAACTCCCGGGAATATCAGGCATACTTTCAAAAATCTTGCAAAATTACAACATTACCCTCCAAGCAGCAAAATTACCAAAATACCCTTAATTGGGTATAATCCAACAATTCTTCAAGGCATTCCAACGTCAACATTTCAAAGCAACCTCCAAAGCATACACACTCTCTCTCGGGTTTTGGAATCTTCTCCCGCGCCAGAAGTTCCACATATGCTCACTTCGGGTCTACGATTTCTCCCGCTACAGAAATCTCAAGCAAATACATCTTTCGGGTCTACGGTTTCTCCCGCTACAGAAATCTCAAGCAAATACATCTTTCGGGTCTACGGTTTCTCCCGCTACAGAAATCTCAAGCAAATACATCTTTCGGGTCTACGATTTCTCCCGCTACAGAAATCCAGCACAATCATCTTCGGGTTTTGGAATCTTCTCCCGCTCAAGAAGTTCCGCGCATTCTTCGGGTTTTGGAATTTTCTCCCGCACCAGAAATTCCGCACACACACATCGCAACTCTCCCGAAAAGCCAAGGTCAGCCGTAGGGAGAAAACCACCCGAGGATCCAGGCGCTTCCGACATACACCGCATGGGGCACGGTAACAGGTAAAACTAACATTTGTTTTGCAGGTACCGGCGAAAGGGTAACTCAGGGTCGCAGAACGTCTTGAGTTGCTCTCCGTCCCGAATCGAATACTTTGACTTTCGTCTTACGAGACTATCGTCTCTTCAGACTCAGTCAAAGTGGGGGCTTCTGTAGACACCTGAAAATGTGTCTCCCCAAATGAGTAATCCGTGATGAAACATACCGCGTCTCGCGATTGTTTCGAATCAGAAAAGATGCTTTGAATTCATAAAAGTTGGAAATACGCGAGGTCGTACTCGGAAATATTGAGCAAAGGTCAAAGGCAAGGCAAAAATACTTTCTTTCAAAGGTTTTCAAAGGTTTTCAAAAGGTTTTCAAAGGCGATTCTCATGCTTTTTGATGTTCATCATGTCCGTCACATTTTTCTGAATCCGCCAGTATTTTTAAATTATTTTTCTGATTTTTCTATGATTTTCTATGAATTTTGCAATGTTTAAATACGCAGAATACGCAGAAAATACACGAATAATTAGAAAAATACTCCGGAAATACGTGGAACCTTCTAGAACATTCTAGAACTCCTTGCTTGGAGAGCAAGGGTGTCTAGGTACGTTGAATCAAGGGAAATCACGAATAAAATCGGAGGAAATCAAAATATTTCGAGTTTTTGGAAAATATATACGAAAATATTGAGCGTATATACGCAACTGTTGAGCGTATATACGCTCATCAGGAGCGTATATACGCTCAACAGGAGCGTATATACGCTCAAAATACACACACGAAATTTCCAAAAAATTATGGAAAGAAAGCAGCGTATATACGCTGTATACGAGCGTATATACGCAGGAAGCAGCGTATATACGCTCATATACAGCGTATATACGCAGGGTTTATTTGCTCGAAATTGCCTCTTGCCTATAAATACACTCTTGCCTTGCTCAGTCCGGGCACGCTTTCACACTCTCACACGATTTCATACACTGCATACTCTCTCTCTCTCTCTCTCGAAAACACTTCAAACACATCATACATTCGTTTTAATTCAAAGCATCGATTCTCTTGCGAATCAACAAGCGATAACAAAGGTTGAATTCTGAGATTACTCACCAATAATCTCTCATTTTCTTTTAATATTGACTAACCATTGTTATGAGTTTTTAATATAATTAAAGCTATGTAGAAACTCACTTTTAACTTGTTTCATGTAAATATGTAGGTTTTTCACTTTGTTTTCAAGGTTTTTTATTGGTTTTTGGTTTTCATTTCATTATTATTCATTGTCAATACTAACAACTCTTATTTCTTGTATAGCAATTGAAGGCGAAAGATCCATTGCGCTTGCGTTTTATCAAGGACTAACCATTATTTTCTTTGTTTTCATGTAGCGATTCAAGGCAAAGGATTCGTTTCATTGCGTTTTACGAACTAACTTGTGTTTTCTTTGCAGATTTAGGGTAAGATGAGTTTGCATATACTTTGAAGTTTATGCACTTCATCTTATTGCATATTGTCATTGTTGTATAGTTTTGTATATGTTTGCTAAACAAAGACCGGAATTATGTGAATCACTTTAAATCAGATTAACTATGGACAACCTGTTTTAGGCACCGTTTTAACATGATTAATACAAAGTGGTCACAATTTCTAGGTTAGGTAGTCGCTTGTGAATAATAGTAACACACTTTCATAGTAATTCTAGGGTTAGTTCGCTTCTAAGGTGCTAAAAAACGTAAGTTATGTGCATTCAATAATCATGATTAATGGAATTACAATGAGACCGAATAGAGGCCGCTACATGCGGGCGAATTGGGTTACAGATCTGATTCGTACCATGTCCCCGAACCCACGACTGGTTACTTGATTGGACGTGGGGCCATTGTTTTGGCACCAACGTTTCGGGCGTCCGTGAATAACCTTTCTAGGCACGGTGGCGACTCCCCTTACTCGACAACACTACCCCAACGCACTCACGTGCGGGATTCCGTGGCTCAAGCCCACGCAAAGCACCTCGATGTAGTACCAAGCCGCGCGCCCGCTATACGCTGAGGGCGCGGCCCACGTCCTACAACTATCATTCAGCCTATGTTTCTTTCATCACCCACATCTACCTAACCCTTTGGATCAAACGGTGCGTAGGAAAAGACATGTGCAAAAGAAAAAGAAAAAAAGATAAACAAAAAGGAAAAAAAAAGCAAAAAAGCAAAGTTCAATACAAAAGTCTTCAAAAATGCAAATCAATGTCAAAATCCAAAGTTCAAAGCCCAATTCAAATAAAAAAGCAAGAGTCTAAAAGGCACACTGCGCACCGTGGGATCATCGAGCCTTTTTCAAACCCTCAAACCACAGCCTCACATTACAACCACAAAAGCCCTCTCACACGAGGCATTGTCCAAATCATCAACAAGAACTACGACGGTCTGATTCCAAAAGGATACGTAGGAAGCCTCTTCTCGAGGTCCGACCTAATAACTCAATAACACTCTGAGGTCCACTCTCTCATATAGTTTGATTCCCTTAAAGTCAGAAGCACAAATTCCTAGTGTAGCACCCGACATAGACTCAAGCTTGAACCTACATCATCTAGCCAACCACATCAATTCCCCATTTACTTACCCTTAGTCACAAATTTTAGCCTTGTCTTTTCTTGAACCTTTAGCCTATTCTTTCATACACCTTAAGGGGCTCTCCTCAACTCTTCCTTAGGCTATCTCTCTGTAGCAGTCATCAGGCATCCTCCTCAAAGCATCGCATTGCAGCATTTCCTCCATGTTCTCTCCTCATGCAGCATTCAGCTCAAGTTACCGATTTGGGCAAATAAAAATCACATCCCAGTACCTCATCCCTTACCAATTACCGCCACAAAAGGCTAAGCCAAGACCCATGACTCCACAAAATTCACTAGCCTTACCTTACTCCATCAACTAGTGCCCTATAACACAAGCCCCAACCTCGATTTCACCAAGCAAGTTCATCAAGCTGGGAGCTCATCCACTAAACCAACCATCAACACCACAAATTAAGCCATTCCCACACGCCCAAACCCCATGGGTTGGGAGCTCACTTGCAATCACAAGCATTGCCTTTCCTCAAATGGGGACTTGAGACGGCTTCATCCCACAATCCAAAAGCATCTTACCATTAGTCAATTTCCTAGGTCATTTCATGCATTAGATCTAAGAATAGACTTGCATTACACATATAGCCATTGCAAACACTTCATAAGCATCATTGTGCATTGAGTCTACATACTTCATCATGCATATGCATCTTGCACAAAACACATTACATTGGACATTACACATTGCACCACCTCAACACGAGGCTAGGGCCCATCTTACATGTAGTTGCCTACACACGCCGATACGGCATTCATCGCTATACGCGGTTGCTACACGCAACATTCTTCCCGAAAAGCCAAGGTCAGCCGTAGGGAAGGTTTCCTGAGGAACGAGGCGCTTCCGAAGGAATTCATATCATCACTCACAGCCTATACGGCATTCATCGCTATACGCGATTGTTGCTACACGCAACACTCTCCCCGAAAAGCCAAGGTCAGCCGTAGGGGAACTTTCCGAAGGAACGAGGCGCTTCCGACGGAACTTGCATTACTTCTTCCCGAAAAGCCAAGGTCAGCCGTAGGGAAGGTTTCCTGAGGAACGAGGTGCTTCCGAAGGAATTCATATCGTCACTCACAGCCTATACGACATTCATCGCTATACGCGATTGTTGCTACACGCAACACTCTCCCCGAAAAGCCAAGGTCAGCCGCAGGGGAACTTTCCGAAGGAACGAGGCGCTTCCGACGGAACTTGCATTACTTCTTCCCGAAAAGCCAAGGTCAGTCGTAGGGAAGGCATTTACATCAATTCTTTTCCCGAAAAGCCAAGGTCAGCCGTAGGGAGAAAGCCGCCCGAGGATCCAGGCGCTTCCAAGGGCATAAAACCGCATGGGGCGCGGTAACAGGTAAAACTAACCTTTGTTTTGCAGGTACCGGCGAAAAGGGTGACTCGGGGTCACAGAACGTCCTGAGTTGCCCTCCGTCCCGAATCAAATACTTTGACTTTTGTCTTACGAGACTTTCGTCTCTTCAGACTTAGTCAAAGTGGGGGCTTCTTTACAGCTCCTTTACACATTTCGGGTTTTGGAATTTTCTCCCACACCAGAAATTCCATATATGCACACTTCGGGTCTACGATTTCTCCCGCTACAGAAATCCAGCACAAACATCTTTCGGGTCTACGATTTCTCCCGCTACAGAAATCCAGCACAACATCTTTCGGGTCTACGATTTCTCCCGCTACAGAAATCCAGCACAAACATCTTTCGGGTCTACGATTTCTCCCGCTACAGAAATCCAGCACAACCATCTTTCGGGTCTTATGATTTCTCCCGCTACAGAAATCTCAAGCAATTACATCTTCGGGTCTTGGAATCTTCTCCCGCTACAGAAGTTCCGTCAGCACATCTTCGGGTCTTGGAATCTTCTCCCGCTACAGAAGTTCCGTCAGCACATCTTCGGGTCTTGGAATCTTCTCCCGCTACAGAAGTTCCGCCAGCACATCTTCGGGTCTTGGAAATTTCTCCCGCTATAGAAGTTCCGTCAGCATCTCTCGGGTTTTTGGAATCTTCTCCCGCTCAAGAAGTTCCGCGCACTCTTCCGGGTTTTGGAGTTTGCTCCCGCAACAAAAATTCCAAGGCAAGCAAATCAGACCGCATGGGACACGGCTACAGGTAAAACTAACCTTTGTTTTGCAGGTACCGGCGAAAAAGGGTGACTCAGGGTCGCAGAACGTCTTGAGTTGCTCT
The DNA here is from genome assembly GCA_008642245.1 of Bassia scoparia. Taxonomy (NCBI): domain Eukaryota; kingdom Viridiplantae; phylum Streptophyta; class Magnoliopsida; order Caryophyllales; family Amaranthaceae; genus Bassia; species Bassia scoparia. The sequence goes on from SNQN01010179.1 coordinate 12,430, forward strand.
CCGTCCCGAATCGAATACTTTGACTTTCGTCTTACGAGACTATCGTCTCTCCAGACTCAGTCAAAGTGGGGGCTTCTGTAGACACCTAAAAATGTCTCCCCAAAAGAGTAATCAGTGATGAAACATACCGCGTCTCGCGATTGTTTCGACTTAGAAAAGATGCTTTGAACTCACAAAAGTTGAAATACGTGAAGGTCATACTCGGAACTATTGAGCAAAGGACAAATAAAGGGGGCAAAAATATTTTCTTAATTATTTTCTATTTTTAGGATTTTTTCATTGCACTCTTCACATTTTTCTGAGCTCACCAGTATTTTTAGATTATTTTTCTGATTTTTCTATATTTTTCAATGATTTTTATAAGTTTTTATACGAAGAAAATACAAAAAAATACAAAATACACAAAAAATACCCCGGAAATACGTGGAACCTTCTAGAACACTCTAGAACTCCTTGCTTGGAGAGCAAGGGTGTCTAGGTGCGTCGAATCAAGGCAAATCACGAAATAAAATCGGAGGAAATCAAAATATTTTCGAGTTTTGGAAAAAATATATACGCAGAGGCTTGCGTATATACGCAGCCCCCTGCGTATATACGCAGGGTTTTTTCCCCTCCTCGTGCCTCTCGTGCCTATAAATACGTGCCTGCTCATTTGGGACACACGGTTTTTCAACACACGTCTATTCACTTTTCCCCGTCCCTAACTTGCGTATTCATACTCTCACACTCTCATACACTCTCATACACTCTAAACACATACGTTCTTGAGTTCTAGCATCAATTCTGTTTCGATCCAACGAGCGATAACAAGGTTTACTTCTGAGATTACTCGCCACTAAACACACTCATTTCTCATTTCCTCAATCTAATTAATAACTATTACGAGTTTCAATCTAATTAACAAAAATGTAGAAACTCACTATTTAATTATTCCATGTAAATATGTAAGAGTAGTTAATGTTTTTCATTGTTTTCGTTCTTTTAATTTTCATTATAATTATCACTTGTCAATACTAACGATTTCTTGTCCTTGTATAGCGATCCAAGGCGGAAGGTTCATTTCGCTCATTTTTTATTACGAACTAACATTTGTTTTGTTTGCAGATTCAGGGTAAGATTGGTTTGTATATATGATTTGAATTTCATATACTTCGCATTGTCATGGTTGTATCATTTGTATATATTTTGCTAAATAAAGACCGGAAATTATGTGAATCACTTTAAAATCAGATTAATTATGGACAACCGGTTTTTAGGCACCGTTTTAATTTGATTAACGCAAAGTGGTCACAATTTCTAGGTTAGGTAGTCTCTTGTGCATAATAGAAACACACTTTCATAGTAATCTTTAGGGTTAGTACGCTTCTAAGGTGCTAAAATGTAAGTTATGTGCATTCAATAATCGTGATGAATGGAATTGCAATGAGACCGAGTAGAGGCCGCTACATGCGGGCGAATTGGGTTACAGATCTGATTCGTACCATGTCCCCGAACCCACGACTGGTTACTGGATCGGACGTGGGGCCATTAATTTGGCACCAACGTTTCGGGCGTCCGTGAATAACCTTTATAGGCACGGTGGCGATCCCCTTACTCGACAACACTACCCCAACGCACTCACGTGCGGGTTCCGTGGCTCAAGCCCACGCAAAGCACCTCGATGTAGCACCAAGCCGCGCGCCCGCTATACGCGAGGGCGCGGCCCACGTCCTACACAAACCAAGTGTGGTTGTGAAATCTAGACATGAGGTTAGAGACATCTTACTAGTGGGGATTTAGAGTGAACCGAACCGGGTTGTAAGTGAGGTAGAGAATGAGAGATCTAGTTTGCCAAACTAATCGACCCATAGTGTTTGGCTTGGTCTAAGTTGAGCTATTGTGTATTAGGGTGGGCTGAGAAATCTAAGCCCTCTTACACAAACTAGCGTCCTTGCTTGAAACAATTGACTCGTGCTTGATATGTGATCGCTCCATCCTTGATATTGGATTGTCATGCTTCTTTCCCCTTTCCCCTAGTGTCTTTAATAGTTGGTTTAACATCGTTTTAGTTTAGTTTGTTTAGAATTAGATTTATTTCGATCGATTAGCTTATTCTCCTTATTTCCAAATCAAAAACCTCCCCTTTCATTCAATGGCTAGGCTAAGTAATCCCATGTTCCTTGTGTTCGACCCCTACTTTCCTATACTACTTGTTAGGATAGAATAGGGTAATTAAGTCTTGACCGGATTAGAAAGTAACGACCTCTAAGTCCCGATCAATAATCTGCTAATTATATCGCAATTTTTTTATAAAGAAAAAACAGTAAAATTTACAACCGAAAAATGTCATATCATCAACAACCACACTAGACTAATTGTTCTTGAAGGAAACAAAAGAAGGAACAATTACATAGTGGAYCTCAATCTCCTCTGGTTTCGCCGTGCCGTCGCACTCCTCCACTCCTCCGGTCTCGTCCTCTGCTGGCTGCTGCCTGCCTACCTCCACTCCTCTGGTCCCGGCGAGCAGCAGGCCATGTTTAATCAGTAATTTTTTTTTGGGTTTAATTTGTTACTTAGACATTGAATTTGTAAGTGTTTGTGTATCTGTGTTAATTTGTTTGTAACTATTATTACTGATTATATGTGCTTAATCATCTTTTATTTGGTTTAATTATTATTATTGTTTGTAATTATTATATGTGATTATATGTGTTAATTTGTTAATTTGTTTGTATTTTTGTTAATTTGTTTGACTCTAAAATCTTAAGCTTGCTTATGCTAAATCATCTATGGAAAATAAAAATGTGAAAAATGATATACGTATAATGTATAATGTGGAAAATAAATACAGGTTTTACAAGACTTAAAAAAACAAAAAAAACTAGTAAYACCTAACCGGTCCAAACCGGTCAAAAATTGGACCGGACAGGAACCTGCAGGTCCGGTCCCAGTTGCAAATCTATCACTACCGGTCCGGTCCAGGTCTGTAAAATTTTTTAATTTTGGTCCACCGGTCCGGTTCTAGACTGGTGTACAGTCTTTGACACGAGTAATTTACTTACTTTCGTCTTGGTTATCTATGTTAAATATATGTTAATCAGGCCATCTTATCACCTTTTAGTTGCTTGCCTATTGTTTCAACTGTTATGAAATTGTGCCTTTCCTTCGATCATGGTTGTGTTGATTAGCTGTAAGCCCCCAGAGGGCCTTTTGTTTGTATGCGAGATGCCCATTTTTAGCCGTTATGCTGCCTATTTGCTTTCTAAATCTTTGCTCTATTTTGCTTATAGCATGCCAATCCGAAGAGGAACACAAGTGCGCAGTTCCCACCAGAGGTGGAGGGTGACTGATTGGGACAACTCTGTGTTGTGTTGCTTCCCTGATTACCACATTTTTGTTCATCCGAAGAATGGACGGGTATGTTGCTTTCACATGTCTGGTTACCTTTTTTTTTTTTTTTTGCCTCATTCGATAACTTTCGTGTTATCCCTTGTGCTGAGCAACTACCGTACCCTGACGTACGGGACCTCTCATACGGATGGTGATATTTTTCACAGAGAGTTCTTTGAGCATCGTGGAGGGTTATGAGGTATCCTCGGGAGATGCGGCTTTCAGGATTTCGTCCTCAACTTGACCAATCACTCATATTCGCTTCCTCCCAGGATCCCGGTGTTTTTCCTGATGGAGTGGTTTTGGGATACCATGAACACCTTTCACTTCCCATGGGGGGAAATGGCTATGACCCCCTACGACTTTGCTATGCTGATCGGGTTTGCTTTCACTGACAAGCTTGTCCCGTTAGATAACGAGATCAAGCTTTTTGATCCTCGTTTGGATGAGTGATTGGGTCCGATTGCTTCTCGCCTGCGAGCCGAGAGCGTGGATAACCGAGTGTCACAAAGCGTGCTCATGGAGCGTCTGGAGCTTGTAGGCACCACTGATGAGCAGTCTGCTAGGATTTTATCYTGTCGATGCTTTGCACGGCGTTGTGTCCTGATAAGGGCACGGGGAGCAGAGTTCAGCTTTGCTTTCTCCCCATTCTAGAGGATCTTTCTGCCGTTTCCTCCTATGACWGAGGTGGATTTGGCTACGGTGCTCAGATGCATTCTATGAGATTGTGCTACCGTCAGCTGGATGGCGATGCAATTCCTACACTGGCTGGCTGTTGGAGAGTACTCAAGAAAATTTGACTTTTACCGCCTTGTTTGTATTTGATTTACCCCTATTGGCTGATCCTRTTAGCTGTAATTGCAGTTTTGGGTGTATGAGTACTTTCCACGCATGGGCTTGGTGCCTAGGTTATCTCCTCATGCACAGCCTGCTCGATGGCCCTTGATGATGTAGTGGACACCTCGAGACACTCCGTCTTGGACTAGTGGCCTTTAGCAGTCGAGGGGGATTTTTCGCCGCCTGAACCCAATTGAGTTGAGTTGAGTTTCCTTTTACTTGTATGTTTTCATTGAATGCTTTGTGATTTTTACCACATTTTGCTGCAGGTGGATTGGCACCCATGGAGGCGAGTGGGGAATGCGAGGCCGAAGACATTTGCTGCAMCGGCCGAGCTCGCCAAAAGGCGATGTCTTTTCCCGGGACCTCAAGGGTCTGTCTGGTACCTTGGGTAGCGTGTAGTGAGGTAGCATAGCCTTTCTAAACCTGTAGTGCCCCAGGATCCTCCGGACACTATGATGGACGAGGATCTGCTAGTCACCACGCTGTCTAATGACTTGAGTCATAACGAAGCGGTGGAGTACCATCTCCTGCTTGGTGCCAAGTGTCAGGACGCCTATGCGCGTTTCATTGAGGAGCGACTAGCCCCCGGAGTCGAGCTAGTTGCCGAGGTATGAGTCATGCTTACCCACACCTTTTCTTTGCATTTGCTTTCCGTTAGTTGTGCACTAACTTTGGATTGGTTTGTGCAGCCTTATTATGACCTCGGGGAATCCCCTTTGCGAACTTGAGGATTCGTCCTAGCTCGGACGAGTTCATTGAGCCTGCCCCTCCAGCTGCTAGACACGCTCAGAACTCGATGCCCCCTGGAGCTGGTCAGGTAGGGAATACTTTACTTGTTTGATTCTGTCTTTTCATGCCTGTGTTCACTCATGTGCTGACTTGCTTGTCTTGCGAAATAAATGCCTCAAGAAGGCATCGTGAGGCTGCTAAGAGTGATTGATGCTTGAAGACACTCTTACTGTTAGTTGAGAGACTCAATATGTGCACCAAATCTCGTAATTTCAATGTTTGCAGGGTCAGGAACCCGTTTTTGACTTGAAGATCCTTTTGCAGGTTTGTCAAGGCAACGATGAGGATGCTGATATCGACGGTGATGCACGGATGAGACTGGTCCCTAACCGGGGTGGAGCTTCGACGTCCCGTTCTTAGCCTGGACCTTCGACTTAGTTTACCGTACCAGGGACCTATGTTGTAGTTTCTTTCCCCGATGAGTTGCAGGACGAGTCTACCTTGCAGGTGCTATTGTCACTCGGTTCTTCGACGTGTCGCGAGCAGTAGATGTACATGTCACCTGTAGGGAAGGGGTTGACCTACTTATAATTATTTGTTGACTTTCGCTTAACTTGACCTAACTTGACTCGACTCTAGCTTAGACTCGAGTGTTTGTGTAAATACGCCCGGACTTGTGTATGACTCTAGACATAGCTCATTTTGTAATGCCAAGCTTTGACTACAACTTGCAAAAGCCAACTTGCTAACGATACGCAATGCATGTAATTAAACTTCTAAGACGGCGTCGATCGTCTTGTGTTGTTGTGTATGTTGCGTTGCGTTGTTGAGGCCAATGTCGGCTTGTACCTCCCTAAAAATGCACTGAAGGACCTAGGTTAGACCAAGAAATGCGTGCCAAAGTGCATGGGGGCAACTAAAAGGAGAAAAATCGACCAAAATAAGCCCAAATTAAGCGTAATAGCGCCCAAGCTAGGCGTAATTACACCTAGAATCGAGCCATTTTTGCCCGAATTTCAATTTTAGGCAAGTTTGTTCGGCTTGATTGCTTATAAATAGGGGTATATGCACGCCCTAATTCATTCATTACAGCCTCCTTAGTGCTTAAAAACCTCTCTTACATTGCTTTAGACTTCATTTAATTCATTACATTGAAGAATTTGTAACAAACCAAATGGAGAGAGACTTTGCTAATGCTTTGTACGATGTGCTTCAAAATTTGGATGCTCGTGGAAAGGAGGACCTTGCACGGCTAAATTGTGACATTCTCTTGACTTTAAGGTATGTAAGTCTCGATACAAACCTTCTTTATGTTGCAATAAGCCTGTGGGACCCACTAACGCATTGCTTTCGTTTTCGGGACAAGGAAATTGTTCCTTTGCTCGAGCAACTTGGTGTTATTATTGCCTGCTYTGTTGTAAGTCTCCCTTGTATCCCTAATACTGCTGATTGTTTTGTTGACGAATATGAGCGATACTTGAGACTTWGTCCAACTATTTCACGACGCATAGTGCATGGTCGGGAAATTGACTTGCTTGCCTTAGTTGATTATATTGCTAATGATGCCTCTTGCCGTAGAATTTATTGTAGATGTGCAATTATGATTTTCTTGTTTGCGCGTTTCTTATTTGTTCATTGCAAGCCGAATRTTGGTCATGCTATCATCCTTTCTATTATTGAGCAATGCGAGGCTAGTCGTACTCCTATGCTGTTGTGCACGGGGGAGTTATTCATGATGCTTGGCCGTCTTAAAAAGGATGCTCATGCGCCCTAGTCTGGATACCCCGTTTTGTTGCAGGTATAATATTTTTGTCTGAATATTTGCAAAATAGTGCATTTATAAAAATATTATTGTGATGACTAAATATTGCACATGCTGCTGTTTCATGACAAGTTTGGCTGATGGAGCGTTTGAGCCTAGTTGAGGCACCCCAGAATCCTGTCAAATATTCTGCTAAGGGATTCTTTTCCCATAAGAGGGTCCATGTCAACAAATCTCAGTATGAGTGGTTTCTTATCCTTGTTGACCGTGGCATTCTCGTGCGGTGGACTGTCCCTTGGTGGGGTATTAGGAGTATGGTGCATACTCGCTTGTCTTCATTTGTGCGCATGGCTAGCTTGACTGCGTTAACCTTTTATTTCCCTTCAAGGGTCATGAGACGATTCGGGAAAGTTCAGCTTATTCCCGCTGTTGACATAGTTCGTCCTAAGGACAAGCGCTTGCATTCGGGCAATGCGATAAAGTGGGAGGAATACTGGAAATCTCATTCTACACTTGAGGTGACCCTACTTGCTTGAGGTGACCACAAGATTTCCGCTCAYTACCGTGTCTGGATGAATGCCACTGACGTGATGGATTGTGTTGAGGCAAGACGTGCGGAGCAGAAGGACCATATCAAGAGTAAAAGACTAGACTGTGACTCTACTAAGACCCATGTTGCTAAGTCTAGAGTTGTTTCTGCTAAGGACAGACTTGGTCCTAAGAAGGTGTCAGTTTGGAATAGGCTTGAAAGACTCCCTCCTTTTAGGATTGACTCAAATGTTACTGAAAGAAGACTTGGGCCTAAAGAGGTGTTTGGAGGTGATGCGAAAGGAAAAGGGAAGGCTGCTGTGGAAGATAGRCCCAAGAGAAGCAAATGGGTGAGGAAGCCTAAAGGTGAGAGCTCTGGTGCAAAGAAGGACGACGCTAAGGAGCAAGAAGAGGAGAGGAAGGACTGATTGCTTTATTTTCCACAACTCTTGTTTAATTTAATGTTTGTTTTATTTCATGAGTTAATGAAGTGATTGGCCTGCGAGCCGCTTTTGCATGTAATAAGGGAACTTTGGAACTTAAAGTTTCCTTTTGTGTCGTAATTGCTCAATTTTAATTACAAGTAGTAATATATTACAAACTTGCATTGCTTTTAAGACATTGTTTTTACTTCGAGCATGTTGAAGAAAACTTCGTCCAATTGCCTCGCTTGACTGTTGTTCTCTTGCTAATCCCAAAACAAGTAGGGCACTTGTTGTGGTGGCTGAGCCTCAGGGTGAGGCTGCCTACGTATCCCAGAAGGAATCATGCCATCCATAGTTCTGATGCATGGTGCTATTATGTTGCTGAGACGTGGTGCGCGTGTATTAGACATAGTATTTCTTAAGCTGGTCTAAGTTGATGAGGCTGTAGAAATTATCGACATTTTTGTGTCCATTAACTGAACTGCCCCTTTTGGTAAGATCTTTTTGGCAATGTAAGGACCTGCCCAATTATGTTGAAACTTGCCTCGAGGATCTAGGGCTGTTTTGCGAAGCGCTTTAAGGACCAAATCACCTTCTTTGATGCCTCGTGATTTGACTCGCTGATTGAAGTATCGTTCGACCCTCTTTTGGTATGCTTGCACATGATGAAAGGCTACTAGTCATTTTCGTTGAGCAAGCTAACTCGTCGAATATTGCCCTTACCCATTCTACTTTTGGGAGTTTGCTTTCTAGGACAATGCGTAGAGACGAGATCTCTAATTCTACTGGTTGGACAGCTTCGAAACCATAGACTAGTGAAAACGGAGTAGCTCCCGTTGAAGTGCGAATAGAGGTCCTGTAACCACATAGAGCGAAGTGTAGCTTTTGCGGCCAATCTCGATAATTCTCCGTCACCTTAGAGATAATTGTTTTGAGATTTTTTGTTAGCCGCTTCAACTGCCCCATTGGCTTGTGGCATATATGGTGATGACTTGTGGTGCTGAATCTTATATTTGGCGATCAGATCTGCACATTCTGCTTGAAAGTGGGTGTTGTTGTCCCTAATGATTTCGTGAGGGACTCCATAGCGACAGATGATGTTATTTTCTATGAATTTTGCCACGTCCTTAGCTTGGAGCTTAGCATATGACGCTGCTTCGACCCACTTTGTGAAGTAATCTATGGCCATAAGTATGAATTCATGACCTCCTTGCACGGGCCACAACAAGAAAAATCGCCTCAGCCGACCACGCTTACCGACCGATTATCGGTCGGTAACAGGAGTTACCGACCGAAAATCGGTCGGTAACTGGTGTCGCAATTGCTGTCGTCGGTAATCTCAAGATTACCGACCGAAATTCGGTCGGTAAGAGTTTACCGACCGATTATCGACGGAAATCATCCGACCAATTTTTGGAGGGAAACATAGGTTTACCGACCGATAATTCGGTCGGTAAACCTATGTTACCCTCCAAAAATTGGAGGGAATATGGACCCGTTACCGACCGATGTGTCGGTCGATATACCGATCGATTTAGAAATCGGTCGGTATACCGACCGACACATCGGTCGGTAATTGGTCTATTCAATTTTTTTTTTTTTTGAATTAAAAAAACATATTACCGACCGATATGTCGGTCGATATACCGACCGATTCTTCAATCGGTCGGTAATTGGTCTATTTAATTTTTTTTTTTTGAATTAAAAAAACATATTACCGACCGATATGTCGGTCGGTACACCGACCGATTCTTCAATCGGTCGGTATACCGACCGACATATCGGTCGGTAATATGTTTAATTTTTTTTTCCAATTAATATATATTAAATTAATTAGAAAGATAAATTAATTAATAATATATTTATATAAAACTATTAAATAATATAATTATATATATAAAATTGTATATTTCATATGAATAATTCGCAATATAAACAAGATCAAAATCAAAATGTAACAAATAAAAACGTACAATCAATAAATGGTAAACTAATATAACGACCTMAMCTACGCTACAAATGCTCTAGAAGCGCCAGAACCGTCTGTGCGGTCGTCGGGGCGTCGTGGAAAGGAAGACGGGTYGCCGAACTGCCTCATGAAGCATCCATCTGCGCCTTCATCTGCTCTATGTACTCCGCCTGGCGACGATGTTCTTCATCTCGCAAACGGTCCCTCTCAGCAGCTCTCTGCTCTAACTCCACCCGAGCGCGCTCTGACGCCTCAAAACGAGCAGACATCTCATCCAGTTTAGCGGAGATCGCAGAGTAGCTAGGTCCGGCGTGGCAGGAGCTTTTCTCGTAATAGAGAGAAGATCCAGCTTTGCCTAAACCATAGACCTCCCCGTTGCGAAATCCGCCAACAGTGTCAAAGAACACCTTGTTCGGATCCACCTCCGTACCGCTAGCCTGAGACTCATTCAAATTATGCGTATATTGATCCTGTAAATTACAGAGTTAGTGCAAACAATTCCAAATAAAAATAATATAACATTGACACCCAAATTGATAAACATGGTTTGAACAACAAAAGACCATCCATTTTACGTTAAAAATTGACATTTTAATCGTTTTTTGTGATTTTCGCTCCTATCTTGTCACATTTCTATCCATTACTAGTTTTCTAACCTTAGCCACGTCCTATTAGACACCATTAGGCTTCCTAAACTTTGATTGACTCGGTTTGAACGACAAAAGACCATTTTACCCCAAAAATT
>SNQN01010181.1:0-10647 GCA_008642245.1 Bassia scoparia
TTGGTATATATAGGCAATCGGGTGACCTACTAGTTTACCAGTCAAGCGGTGTAATCGGGCTCCTGGTAGCTTGTCATTAGTTTGACTGGGTGGCTAATGGTCAACCGGTTTGAAGTGTGTTTCTTGGGCCTTAATGTGGCTTTGGTTATAATGGGCTTGATTTGGGTTTGGGCTTTAGTTTTATGGGTTAATACCCATACAACTKGTCCCCCCWAATCCCAGTTGAGATTCATCAGAAACTGGGTGGGATTAAGTTAAAAGGAAAGTAGTTTAAATAAGAAAAAATGGGCGGGAAAAACTAGAGGGTGTTGCTGAACTGGGGAATGTAAAGGGTTCCTTTGTAAATGCATGGATAGAGACAGGTGGGGAGTATGCGGAGGTGAGGATGCCACGTGTCATGCAAGAATGGAAGACATTGTGTCAGTTTGCTTTTCTAAAATTTCGAAAAATTGAGSTACTTGTTTAAGAAATATCTTCGACGWTTTGTGCTATTTTCCGATCAATCCATCGTTCGTTTGGTGCGTGAGTGGTACCGTTGTGACCGTTGGAGTATTGTGCACCCGAAGAAGGTAAATTTAACCGTTGATTGAGTGTCCGTTTGTTCAGATCTAGTAGTGTCTGCTTCTATTTTCTTGAATTCGAATAAAAAGATGGCTCCTCGAAGAAAAGAAATGCAATCGTCTGATGAGCCGAGACAAGCCACCCCAGCCGAGGTGACAGTGTTAATCCGTTATTTGGGCGGCCGAGATGGCCTAATAACCAATCCCAGGAGACTGGGTATGGATTCGCAGACTTCTTCGGCGGTTAGTGCGGTGCCGTTAAGGCCGGTTGCCCCACAAGGCTTCGTTCCTAGTCCCGTCGGAGGTGGCCTTCCACGAGACCCGAGGGAGATCGATTTTATGGCAATAGGCAACGTAGAGGATCRCACCGACGTGCTTAGTCGTCGGGTCTCGCATTCTTTCCTAACCACCCCCAACATCCATAAAGAAGYCGAAATATATTACGGGGTAATGGAGAGGGTCGGGTACWGGCTGAAAATGCCAACTGCAGAGGACAAAATAACGCATYCGCCGTCGGATGAGGGGAGCACATACATCGGGGTGTATGTACGACATTTTGAGCACGACCTCCGATTTCCGATGCACAAGTTCCTCKRATCRGTGCTGAACGCATACAACGTCAGCCTGGCGCAGTTGACTTCATTGAGCGTCTGACGGATCATAGCCTACATTTGGACATGTAGGTTCCTTGGGTTCAAGCCTTCGTTGGGTGCATTTGACGAAATGCACACGTTGGTGAAGAACGGGAAGGGGAATTGGCAGATAAACACGAGGTCCGGCTTTTGCACAATGTATCCGTACATTGATTCCGACAAAGGCTGGTACTCGGATTTTTTTCTGGGTGAGGGTGCCGACGAATTTGAGTCACCCGAACTTCTTCAGTGCGCCGTTGAAGTTCACCGAACCGTACAACGATATGGGTTGGGCAGGGGTGTCGACCACATCCCACGATCGGGCTCAAGTGAGATACTTTTAGCTCGGGAGCAAGGAGGGCAAACAGCCTTGTCCTTGGAACTGGCTACCAGACTGTAGATATATTGTAGCCGAGAGGTTTTTGGCTGTCTGCAGCCTTAGCCGAAAAATGGCAGGTAATCGACATTAGAGTTTTGGTTTAGGAGACCTGTTTTAACTGAATATCTGTGTGCTTCTGTTTTGTTGTGTTTTTTTTGTGTGTGTCGGAAGTACGACGTTTATTGCTGACTTATGTCCTGTGAACTTTTCAGTGAAGGAAAAGGATGCGAACCTAAACTATGACCTGCTGGGCATAGACGAGGGGCGGAGAGTACACAAAAAGCTGTCGCCGATCAGCACACGTCATTGCAGCATTCCGAAGCTCACAATAGGCATAAGGTATGTGTCGGCTTCGGATGTTGCTGCCCAAAAGTCTATGGTTCAAAGAAGATCCATACGAACGACGAACTGACAATCAGTTATGAACCTTTGACAAAGATTTGGGCTGCTTTGGAATAAAAGTAGACGCTGAATAAGGTTATGACTTACAGGCTGGAGAAGTCAGAGCAGCGTCAGCCAGCACTGTTCCAACGTCTGGCTCAGCAGAGGCAGGAACATCGGCTGAAGGGCCATCGGGGGTGGGTCCTTTGGCTTATCAGCCTTCTACGTCTGCCGATCCGTCGGCATTGCGAAGAACTAGGAGGAGGCCTTTGCTGAGGAGAGACAGAGGGCAGACATCCATATTGGCGTCAGTTGTTAAGGTAGGAATCTGAACAATTTTAACTAACTATTTGAACAATTAATTTGAGGAATACTTGTTTTATAATTCTGAAGCAGTTGTCATCGAATGATTCTTCGGACGATTCTGATTTTGATTACTAGGTTCCCAAAGAAGAGCCGACTATTCCAGCGGCACAATATTCAGGTGTTTCATCCGATGACCTAAGCCGATGTATATCAGAGGAGGTCGAAAAGGCAAAAACGGAGGAGCCGACTCCAGGGGCAACTCTCGAAGAAGTTGAAGTTGAAGAAGTTCAAGTGGTGCAACCCATCTGTGATTGTGAACCCGTAGTTCAAATCCAACCGATGGCATTGGAAGAGGAGCTGTCTGAAGAGGAGGTGATGCCGTTGGTTAGGAAGAGATCGGGGACTCCAATGGCGGAGGAATCGATAGTGAAGAGACGTCGTCAATTAGTTGACGATGAAGATGATGTGGAAGATGATTGGATTTCTCTGACGGTTGTGATCGGGAGTGCTGCAAACCCGGTAAAGAAAAAAGAAGGGCAGAAGCAATGGATGTAGATGACAATAAAGCCCATGAGAAAGAGAATCCGACAACGGTGGAAGAGACCGTCCCTGGGACGATCAACCCGTTGGGTGAGGGCACTTCAACTGTAGCTGAGGTGTCGACGTAGGCGGTTAAAGATTGACCTGAAATTCTGGCATCTGAATTGGCCAAAGATCCTAAGCAAATAGGTGAGGGTGGCACCACGACTCAAATTGAGATCAATGTGCGGCAAGAAACACAACAGTTAGCCGCGTCACTGGGACAGGATCTGACACCATTTCTTGTGTCGAATCCGTCGGTGATAGTAACTTTGCAGATGGAGGAGCCGGCGGGTTATGAACCGACTGAGGTGCCAGACCTCCGAAGAGCTCTGGACAGGATTCAGGCTGCTATGAGCCTGAACAAAGTGGTAGTGCCCCCTTCGGGGCAGGAAGATGAGGAGGTTAACTAGGAAGGAAGGGGGTTGACTCCTAGTTCTTTGTCGGCGTTGGCAAATTCGGTGATCCACTAGCCAAAATGGAAAAAGTTGCAGTCCTCGAAATTGTCCGACATACGTTGGATAACTATCGGGAGAAGATCATTTGAGTGGTGCCCGCTTTATCAACGCTGAACCCAACTGAAAAGGCAAGGGAGTGGGGTTGAAATGCCGCAACGATGGTCGGAGAGACATCGACCAGCATGAGGCTTCCCGAACAAGAAGCACAGTTCCATTTGATGGAGGTATGTGTGAAGTAGGAAGGGTTTGTTAATGAAATTGATATAGTGTTTTGTTTTTGTTGTTGTTTTCTTTTTTTAATGAATAATGCAGTGAATTGTGGAAATGTTGAATCGTGCAGGCAGTGAGGTGTGCCTCCATGGCTGTAGAGACAACAAAATTGAACCGAGCCGAGCTGGAGAGGCTTCGGATCAGAAACGAGGAGTTGGAGAGGTCGGCTCAAGAAGTTTATCAAGAAAGGTTGACGGAACACAACCAACACAAAGCCGAGGTCTCATAACTTGAAGAGTAGATGGACAAAGATCATCGGCTTTGGGAGACTCTCCGAGCCGATTTTGACGCGATGAAGGTGTCTTGGCTAAACAACATCGAGATCTACCTAAAGAGCACGAAGGATTGGGCCACAGACTGCTTGGAGAAAATCAAAGAATGCCAATCTTGGAAGAAAACATTGGAGCAGAAACTGGAGAAATTGGGCCGATAGTGGCATTTGATGATGATGAATCATTGGAAATCCACTAAGCGGTTAGAGAAAGAGAAGGATGCTCTGAAGGCAGAGAATGAGCTGCTGATCCTGCAAATGACCAATGGGTACCAAGAACTAGATGAGGTAAAAAAATGCGGATCAACAGAAGGCCAGAGACCTTATTGAGGCGGCTAATCGGGAGAAGAGTCTGCAATTGGAGCTGGACGTAGAAACTGAACGGACGGCTGAACTGAACAAAGAGATAATGTACGAATACGACAAAGATTGGAAAGCCTATATTCGGATGTCGTTTCATGCCGATTCGAACTATCCTGCCGAGAAGGTGCATTAGTTAGCCGATGACGGAGGTCCGGATTATGACAAGGCATCGGCTGCTGAGAAGAACTTTTTGAGGAGAAGAAAAGCCCAACTTCGGGTGGAGAAGGAGGCACAAATGAAGGCAAAAGCTGAGAAGGCTGTAGCAAATATGCCATCGATGTCTGCGTCGCTACCCGGAGCCATGTTTGGTCATCAAAGTCCCCTGATAGTACCGGAGGGCCGAGAGAAGAACAATAATTACTAGGGTAGCCATCACGAGAGAGCTGTGGATCGTGAGATCTATGAAGTGCGTCTTGGTGAATTTTTGTGCTTTGTGGGAGCTCTTCCTCGGATCTATCATTATGTTGATTCCCCCTTTTTTTTGTACAGCTTGCTTGTCCGATTTTTTGTATTTTTAGGTAGGACATCGACAACTGTAGTCCATTAGTATGTGATGGCTGCCGATCTTATGTGTGTTCAGTTGTGTTTTTTGGTGTGTGTAAGACAATTTTGTCAAATGAATATATATAAAAAGGTATTGGAATTTTCCGACGGATACACTTATGTGTTTGGTTTTATTATTTGTCTTTAATGAAATGTTTGTACGGGGTATATATATATATTTTTTTTTGTTTTTTTAATAAATGACTATGGACTATTTCTGCCGAGTGAGTTCATCTAATAACAATCCTGGTGTAATCCGATAAGAGAAACAAATAGATCGGACATTGGTGCTGGAAATCGCGATGATGCTTTTTACACCCAGCCTTTAAGACTCTTTATGATGCTGATGTCCTGRARGAAGCTGTTTTTTTATTGAGTGGTATGTGAATACGGAGTCTGAGTCGGATGAGGAGTAATACCWGTAACATCCAGATGTTATTTGAATTATCATTTTACACAAACTTACTTTATCGGCCTTTTCCAGTTTTGAGGAACCATTTGAAAAAACTAGAATAACTTTTGTCAATGGAGCTCATGACTCGGCAAAGCTTGGTGCATGTCTTGAGATCTTTCATCAAGTAGTATGTTCGATGCTATGGGTGTAGGAAACCTGAGACTGAAATGCGGATAACCAATAGTGTTGCCTGTAGATCAATGTCWGATGTGGATATGAGGGACAAATTGATCATTTTCATTCGCAAGAWCCCACCATATACAAAAGAATTATCCATGGATGACTTTATCGGATGACAACCTTTAGGCGCAAAGGAAGGGTTAAGACCTGTTCCCCTTGTATTCCATTGAGCAGAGTAAACTGATCGGATGAGAATCTTGGGCACAGAGGAAGAGTTAAAACCTATTCCCTTGGCAGTCCGATGAGTAAAGGTAATGGATCGAATCTTAGGCGTAGAGGAAGGGTTAAAACCGGTTCCCCTCGCAGTAAATTGATCGGAGATAATCTTAGGCATAGAGGAAGAGTTAAAACCTGTTCCCCTTGCAGTCCAATGAGTAAAGGTAATTGATCGGATGAGAATCCAGGGCACAGAGGAAGGGTTAATACCTGTTCCCCTGGCAGTCCGATGAGGAAATTTAATTTGATCGGATCTTAGGCGTAGAGGAAGGGTTAAAACCTGTTCCCCTCGCAGTAAATTGATCGGAGATAATCTTAAAGAAATAAAATGCGAAAAAAGCAATTGTAAACAAGACAAAGTTTGGTCGGAAGTAAGGCTTTTTATTCCATAAATTGGGTGAATACAAAACACGTAGCAAATAAGAAATAWAATAAGTCCTAAGTGTCGATTTATTCACGTAAATAACTTACACAAAATACTTTTTAAGAACATCCGAATTCCTGTGATTTTTGAGAGGAACGCCATCGAGGGTGCGTAAATTGAATGTGTTCGAATGTAATTGTTCCGATATTTCATAGGGGCCTTYCYAAGTAGCTGATAACTTGCCATCAGTTCTATCCTTTTGAACAGTAGCAGTGTTACGAAGTACAAGATCCCCGACTAATAACTGCCGTTGCTTGACACGTTTGTTGTAAAACTTGCTAGCTTGCTTCTTCTATACGGCCATGTGGCGTCGGGCATCATCCCTGATTTCATCAAGAAAATCTCAGGGCCTTCTAACCTGGAAGGTCCGTTACGATTATTTGCCGAGAAGTATTTGAGAAGGTAAGACTAGGGATTCTAGTTGCCTGATTCTTTACGGTACTGATGCAGGAACTGTGTTCCGATCTCCCGTTAACGAGGGAAAGGTGTAGTGGCCTTTAGATGCTTTCTCGGTGGTCATCTATTATGGCTCCATCATAAGTGCTCTGTAACTCATTCCAACACATACTGTTTCTTGGTTTGTGCACTACGGTTTTTTGAGTGAGGTGACGTATTTGCTGCTTGGCGTACTTCATGGCTTGACCGTTGGGCTTTGTTTGTGATGGCAGACTGCGGTGGTAGCAACTTTTATCTGAAGACTCTACCAAGTAATCCCGAAGGACTGGTTGTCAAACTGTACGGCGCTATGATATCGAAGACCAGAAGTCCTAGGTGGATACCGAATAGTCGGAATATATATTGGTATTGTTGGTCTGCCATTTGTTGATACTTTTGTATTTGGTACGGCGTTTACCGCGTATATCGGTGGGGATTGGTTAGTATGTCTTCTGGCTTCAATTACTTATGTGTTTTGTTGGTGTTTGTGATGTGTGTGTGTTAGTCTTGATACTTTGTTGGTTTCGTTTGTTGTGTTTGTTTTGGTTTGCCGGATTTATATGGCTCAGCTTATTTTGGGTTGTTATCTTTCTTGCTTTTTGGATCGGAAGGTTAGGACATCCTAATTGCTCGTGTGTTGCCTCTCAGTTAGTCCCGGTGAGTTCTCTGATGAGTGATTTTGTATACGCTTTTATCAATAGGTTGTTCGCGTTTTCGTGAATTATGCTTCGAATGGTTGTTCCCTCGCTTACTATGATGCCTTTCTTTTTCTGTTTATTGGCTCATATCCTTCCTGCGTGTGTCTAATTTTCGTAGTCTAAACAGGAGCCATTACTTTATGGCTCTCAGATTGAATATGGTATTTTTCGTTTTATTTATTTCAATTGATTTCTTCTTGTTCTTTGATAATCTTTATTTTATATAGTTTTTTTTATAAAAAATTAATATTGGGATCTCCTGAATTTCATTGCATTCCTCTCATTTATCTGAGTTCACCAGTATATTTTAGATTAATTTTTCTGATTTTTCTAAATTTTCTATGTTGTCGTTACTTATAGTTTCTAAGTATCTATACATAGCAGCATAATAAATATCATAAAATCAGAAGGAATAACACATTTTTCAAAAATGACGTCAAAAATTAATACATCGGTAAGATGGTGGTAGAACCCTCGAACCGTTATTTCTTGCAAAAGGGTGTCTAGGATTCATCCAACAATCCAAGAAAATCAAGCAAAACGGTTATCCCGGTTATTAATCGCAGCATATACGCTCAACTAGGAATACGTCATATGACTCTAAGATCAAAGGGGGATCAAGAATAATTCAAGGAATATATATGCTTCTCAACTCGAGCGAATACGCCGAATTGAGCCGTAGATACGCTCTCTGAGCGTATATTGACGCTCAGTCGGAGCGATCATATACGCTCGTTTGAGGCGTATATCGCTCGTCTTTATGTTTCGTCCTTATAAAAGTTATGCGCTTGGACTCCGATGATTAGAGGAGAAGACATTTCACCACACTACGGGAAGAGATCACGGAAAAACGTCTCTCTATGTGGTCTTGATAAACATCTCTAAGCTCTTCTAACACATAAAAACACAATTCACAATTCATTCGATTCAATATCAATTCAATTCAAATTCTTGGACATCTTTGCGGCATAATTCAATAACGTTTCGACCCCGACGATACCATGGTATCACTCTGGGACCTCTCATTTCCATAATCGCTAAGGTCTTATTATTAATGAAAACTATGTTAAATTAAGGCTATGACTTATCATTAATCAATAAACAAACAATGCAAGAATATTCATATTTCAGATCTTTGTCTGTTTGCAAAATATGTGTAATAATTTCAGAGTTTCCGAAGAATAATCAATGTTCCCATTCAGTTCAATATCCATTTCACACTATGTTAATTCAATTTCGAGTACTATAAAGCGAACCAAAACTTTATTAATGTGACGTAGTAATTTTTAGGATCGATCTATGTAATATTGTTAGGGTTTGGACAATGCTTAGTCCCTGAACTTTATACTAATGTGATGTAGTTTTGCAAGTGATAACATTCTCTTTATATGAAATACGATTTGATATTTAGAACCAAAATTAATGCATAAACAACATGCGATCAATAAAGTTCAAAGATTATTTGAGGTCAACGCGGTTTAGGCACCCATAACTTGACATAATCAAGTGGTCTTTTTAGGATAGTAGCTCACTATTTGTTTCTACTAATAGTAACCACTATTTTAGTAATATAATAGCGTGATAAGTGCGCTTTCAGGTCAAAGATCGATTAGGCTACCTTGTATTCAATAATTATGACGTATGAACTACAATGAGACGAGTAGGAGGGGCCGCTCCATAGGCGGCGTTTGGGTCAAAATCTAGTCCGTAACCATGTCCCGAACCTCACACTGGTTATGGACTACGCTGTGGGCCATTAGTTGGGCCACCAATGTTTTGGCGGGTTGCGTGTGATAACCCTGTATTAGCGCCGCGTGGCGATCCCCTCAATTCACAACACACCCCAACGCATTCACCATGCGGTAATACCATGACACTGAAGCGTGAGGTCAACCCCCCGAGGGGGGTGAAGCGCTATTACAGGATCAGGGACCCAAATATCCAACCCCAATTGTGAGAAGCGGGAAGTGATCGAGAAAAGACAATATTGTAGACCTTGAGCGGGGCTGATTGATGATCGGGGCAAATTGACACTGTAATAACACTTGGAACTTTAATCTTTTGCATCTGACATCTACGTTCGGCCACCAATATCCGGAACGTACAGACTTGTGGGCTAACGTCCTTCCTCTAAGATGATTAGCACAGATACTGAGGTGAAGTTCTCGGAGTACGTAGTCGGAATCAGTTGGTCCGACRCATTTTAGTAGGGGCCCRACATATGACTTTCTTAACAATTCSCCATAAAGAATAATGAAACGGGAAGCAATTCTCTTGAGTTTCGCCGAAGCAGTCCTATCCTCGGGCAACGTACCTGTTAGTTTGTAAGCAAAAATGGGATCCATCCAGTTGGGTTCCCAATCGATTGTGCATATAGCAGGTACTTGGGTGATGTTGGGAAGAGGATGAACTTCGAGGTAAACAGACCGTGTTATCTGYAGCAGGGTTGTGCTTGCTAATTTGGCTAAGGCGTCGGCCTGTCCATTTTGACTTCGTGGAATTAATTCATCCTCGAAGCTAAGGAACCGATCGGACAGGCTTTTGAGCTTCGCTAGATACTGAAGTATGGTTGCATCTTTGGCTTCATACTCCCCTTGAAGTTGATTGGCAACYAGTTGGGAATCTGTTTTCAAGTGGACATGTTGGGCATCCATGGACTGGCATAGTTCCAATCCTGCTATGGCARCTTCGTACTCGGCCTCATTGTTGGTAGCCTTGAATTAAAATTTCAAGGCATATTCGATMGTAAGCCCGTCAGGTGTGAGGAGAACAACTCCGACGCCTGAGCCTTGTAAAGTAGAAGATCCATCCGTGTACACTTGCCAAATGGAAGTAGTGTTGGTGTCGGTAGTCGGACTTGATGTTTCGGCGATGATGTCGGCTAAAGCCCGAACCTTTATTGCTTCCCGTGGTAAGAAGTGGACATCAAACTCCATGAGCTCGAACGCCCATTTGGTTAGGCGGCCCGATCTTTCTACTTTTCCCAATATTTTCTCCAAAGGCTGATCGAATAGAACATGAACGGGGTGGGAATCAAAATAAGGGCGAAGCTTTCGGGCGGTTATGATCACGGCATAGGCAACCTTCTTAGTCAAAGGATATCGAGTTTCGGCATCGACTAATGTGTGACTGATAAAGTAGATCGGTAACTGTTGCTTGGCCTGCAGTCGAAACGGCGCTGACCGAAGTCAGGCTTGCCGACATGTACAATTGCAGTGTCTCCCCGGGAATTGGTCGGGACAATGTGGGTAAGCGGATCAGATGATGTTTGAGTTCTTCAAATGTGGTAGATTGCTCGGCGTCCCAAGTGAGTGTTTTGTTTTTTTTTCAACGCTTTGAAGAACAGGAGCCCTTTCTCGGAGGCCTTAGAAAGGAATCGGGAAAGTGCGGCCATTCTGCCTGCTAATCGTTGTACGTCCCGTTTTGTCTTAGGTTCAGGGAGTGAGAGGATGGCTTGAACTTTGTCAGGATTGGCGTCAATGCCTCGTGCACTGACCA